>WAAB01024657.1:1483-109291 GCA_013389865.1 Piaya cayana
GAAAGGGTCATTAGGCATTGGAATATGCTGCCCAGGGAGGTGGTTGATTCGCCTTCCCTGGAGGTGTTTAAGTCACAAGTAGACGAGGTCCTGAGGGACATGGTTTAGTGTTTGGTGGGAATGGTTGGACTCGATGATCCGATGGGTATCTTCCAACCCGGTGATTCTGTGATTCCTGGAGGCGGCTTTGTGTTAGCAATTATTTGAGCAGGACAAATCCTAATTTACAAATGGTTTCTGAGAAAACAGACCTCGAGAGTATCTGTTTGCTCGTCAGTTCTAGGAAGCGGTGCTTTAAGTTACCTAGAGCTGAAGTTACGATGAGGGTGATGAATTTCATTCAAATGCTACCGGAGGACTCTAGTGTGAGTTTGCCATTGCTTCTGTTCCACAGCTCTATCAGTACGTGGTTTTCCAGCTTGTATTCATAGCAGAAAAAGGAGTCTGTGTTATTTTTCCATATTCATCTTGATGAAACCGTGCCTGGCTTTGCTAACCAGTAAGTCTCTGAAAAAAAAAGAGACCTTGACTTTCGTCTGTCTTCTAAACTTTCTAGGTGTTTTGAGTGTGTAGGAGCATATGGGTCCGATGCACAAAGATGATCACTGTTCCTGTAAAGAAACATGAGAACAAATACGTGTTTGTGTTTGTGCCTAGACACTTACTTTCTGAGATTTTCAAGGTTACTATCTCAGGCCAGGACTCGAACTGAAGCAGATGTCTCGGTGCAGATGTGGGAAATTGAAATCTGCCATGAAAACCTTTCTATTATACCTTGCCCATAGCAGCCCCCACAGCTGCCAAAATATGCACCCTCTTGTTTTAAAAATAGAGGGGGTTATAGTGCTTACATCTGCTGCTGCCCTGCCCTGTGCCGCAGCTGTGCCAGCGCATTATCTGGGAACGACCTGAGTAAGACCAGCCATAACAAGAGGGAAAAATCCCATGTTTGATGTAAGTGCAATTGTGGCTTTATTCCAGTCACTTCTTAATTTATATCTCAAATTCAGTTTATCTTCATGCCCTGGTGGCTAAACAAAAGAGCTGTATGCACTTGACTGTTTGAAGAAACTGTCTAGGGGTGTGGGGGGAAAAGGAAAAATGATTTAAGGGTTGGGGGGGGATGCAGAGCACTGAGCAAGAAGCACTATCTCCATTGTTTGAAATGGAGCATAATCAGTGCTTTGGTTTCAGCGTGCATGTATATATAATTTCAGTCTTTGAATGAGCTGGAATATTTCTTTTTCCTTTTGCAACATGCATCCATGCAGGGGAAGAAGGGCCTCAGATGGATGCAATTAAGAATAAACCCTTAAAAACCCTTAAACACCCTAATTTTGCTTCTGGCCTTGAAGAGCTGTATCCCTCAAGCTAATATACTTTGTGCAGGGCATTTATCAGTGGTGGTGAATGTTAGATTTGAGAGTTGGATTTGCTCTGCTGCATTGTATTAGATGAGTTAAGACTATGCTTCTCCCCAGCTGTGCACCCCATCCCGTTCTTCTCACTGGGAACCCCTTATTTTAGCTCAGCTGTAGATGAGTTTGAGGCTGTAAACCTTTAGTGCAGAGATTCTGAGGTGCTTTAGCCTAAGCATACTTGAAATGTTGCCCTTGTATTATTCCAGTATTAATAGCAATGTTCCAGGATGGTTCATGGAGCAGGAGCTTCCTTCCCTGAGTTTGAGCACAGGCACAAGGAGGATGCTTGTGTGCATCTACGCTCAGAAAGGCTGCGTAGATGTATAAGAAAGAAAATAATTTGTTGCTTGTTCTGTATCTCGAAAGAAACCGGATCATTTATTGAGCTGCAAAAAGCTTTCCTCAGCTGGCAACTAGATGTTTTGCTCTGGGTGCTTTTTCTACTAACATAAATATAGCCCAGGATGTCAGAGAGCTTTTGGGGCTCTTGGGCCAAATTTGAGAATAATCTAGCTACTTTTTTGTTTTGTTTTGTTTGGGAAAATTCTATAGATTGTAGGCGCTGCGTGTTTCTAATCTGCATCTGCTATTTGCTTGGAATCTTTGGGTCCATTGGAATCCAAAGCCAAAAAGGTTCACGCAGAGTGTTGTGACCCAAAACTGTTTAATCTTAGATCTGTGGTTTCGGAGCCTGCAGCCCAACTTGAATACCTGATGAGGATCAGCTGAGCAAGCATCACAGAATCTGACTTCTGCCCATGAACCATAAACCTTTTCCCCAGGGAATAAGAAAGTAAATTGGCCTTTGTGCAGGAGCAGCCAGCTAGACCGGTGCCGTGGTTTCCTCGTGCTCAATACCAGACCCTGTGGTATGCTGCTGCGAAGTTCTCCTTCATTCTAAGTAAAGCCATATGAAAAGAAAAAAGAAAAAAAAAAAAAAGAATCCACTTTTCTACGAGTGGCTGAACCAACCAATTTGTTCAAGCTATTCTTCCGATTGACTCATTTTTAACTGAAAAAAACCCCACTGATAAATTGAAGGCAACTTGAAAAATACTGAAAGGGAGGGAGGAGGAAACAGGGTCTAAACCATTTCAAGCTCACAAAAAAATCCCAAGCAGATAGACCCTCTAAAATGGTGAAAAACTTGATCCCATGTTAGCACGACGAGTAAAGTATGGAGTCATCTAGAAAATAAAGCCCTGAAAGTAACCTCAACATTTATAATTACAAGATTGCAACATTATCAGCTCACTGTGTCTTACTTGTGATGGCAAAAAGTCCTCTGACTTAAAGAAACCAGTAAGACAGACACTTGTCCAAGGTTTTTACTTGAATGTTGTTCCCAACCACTTCTTTGTATCACTGTACCCACCATAAAAGTCCCCGAGAGCCTCAGCCGCATGTGGCTAAGAAAGAGATGGGCATAGATTTGTTGTTAATATTTCTGTGTATGTGTTCTCAGTGGGAAAGGGTGATGTGTAGGAGAAATGGAAGTGAAAAGCTAGTGTAAGCCTGGTGCCACTGAGTCTTTTACGCACATTCTTGAGTAAAAATGCACTTTCAGTGGCTTAACATTTAAAAAGCACCAGCTATCTTCACTTCAGTGAGCTTTTGCTGGGCTCTTTTTCTTGCTGGCGTTGTAGAGTCTCTTCACCCTTGATGAATCATAGAATCACCAGGTTGGAAGAGACCCACCAAATCGTTGAGTCCAACCATTCCTATCAAAAGACTGATTTACCTTATAATGCCCAACAGTAAGGCAGGTAGCAATTTGCTCACCAAGCTAAAGGGTCAGGAGGCAGTGATATAGACTCCCAACTGTGGTAAAATGGGTCAAAGCCAGATTTGTTTTAATTAGAGAGGTAAAAAGACATTAAGCACACAATGCCATAGACCTTTCTTCCTGGTATTGATGAATTACAGAGTTCATTAAACATCCTGATTTGCCATTACCCAATTTGCAATAGGTGAATTAGCTCAAACAGAGGCAATTTACTGCACTATGAAAAGGTACCTGGTTTTTGGACCTTAACAATATCTTATGGGAGCCATAAAGTGTTTTTTTATTTTTAATATTCTACTTACTTGCCCACAGTAGATGACAAAAGTGACTGCTACTCAGCAGAACTGCTAAGTCAAGTGAGTCTACTTACTATAAGCTTTTTACCTTGTTTCTGAGTAGCGATTCTTTGGATGCATCCATCTGTTCTTCCTCACGGTGCTTCCAAATAGCAATATATCCATTCTCTTCCTTTGTCTTTGGGGTACTGAATCTCTCATCCCACTGGAAAGCTTATGGTGGTGTCAGAAATTGCATATTATGTCCTAGATTAAGACTGTTTAGCTTGAACGTGACAAGCTGTTTAAAAATAGACTGGTTTAGGCTTTGTATTCACTCTTCCTTTCCAAAACTGTCTTTCATAATAATGTAAATAAAGAACTTCCAGAACTGATACAGCAGAGCTGGCACAGTTAGAAGAAAAGGCTCGGCTATTACCCAATTGACATTAATGCAGCATAAATCTTAATTATATTGAGCAAGCATCAAACTGCACGGCCCTAGGAGATGGAGTCATTAGGTAACAGCTTACAGTGAACATTTATCTTCAAATGAATCCCCAGGCCTCCTTAATTTCCATCAAAGTCTGTTTTTAAAGGGTTAGAAATGAGAGGTGGAATACGGATTCACTTTAAGCTCAGGTCTTTTTTTGCAGTATCCAAAGCTGACCCCCCAACATGGGCTTGGAATTGCTAAAACAATCTTTCCCAATCATGCAGACCATGGACTTCACGTCTGCACAGGACAAGGTTGCAGACGGTGTTGATGCCAGTTACTGACTCGCATGCTCTCCTCCTGCTGTGGGGAGAAGGGAGGTTTCTGTCCTTTTGCTCGCCTGCATCTGCATCACAGGATTGCAATTTGGAACTCTTGCCCAAAGTCAGCACTGGGTGTAATGTTCTTCCTTTTTTATCATCACTAAAAGTTTTCCTTTCTTCTGAGATGTTTCCGTATCCAGCTATAGAACGGCAGCAGGATTCTAGATGTTGTTTCCAAAATGCTCTTTTTGGACCAAATCGCTTTCAGATAAAACCAACAAGTAAAACAGATGAGAATGGACTTTTATTTTTCATCTCTTAATTTTGCTTTATCTCATGGTCATTAGGCACTGGTAGAGGCTGCCCAGGGAGGGGGTTGACTCACCTTCCCTGGAGGTGTTTAAGGGATGGGTGGATGAGGTGCTGGGGGGAATGGTTTAGAGACTGGTGGGAATGGTTGGACTCGATGATCCGGTGGGTCTCTTCCAACCTGGTTATTCTATGATTAATGGTTGCCATAAGCACACTGCTCTTGTAAATCCATGTGCTGCACCCAGAGGAGTGTGTGGGGCATGGAGCTCCTGCTGTATCTCACCTATGAGGGTTGGGGTGTCTGCTGAGATGTGCAGTTGGAGCAGGGAGAGGGAGTGCTGTACAGTTTATTCTGACTTTAAGGAGAAGAATTCCAGGCTGTGGCTGGAGGTGCAATTACGCATTTGGGCATAGAAATGTTTATGCAGAAGGAAATCCTGAAAGGAGTGAAAAAATACTTAATAATGATCTTTGTTTATTGTCTTTTTCCTTTTCAAGCTTAAAAAAAAACCAACCAAAAAGCAGCAGTAAGGAGAAGGGAGCAGTGTAGTTTCACAGATAAAAAGTGAGCTCTGGCTTTTTGTTAACGTTGCTGTCACCCAGCAAATGCTCCCCCGCAGCCGGCTGAGCTGCTGCTACCAAGGCTACAAAAAGTGGCTTTTTGTCCTCATCTGGCAACACGCGTGTTGCAGGCGTGTGGATGCTGCCAGCTCCCAAGCCAGGGAAGCCTTGCTCCAGCCAAGCGGCTGCAACACATCAGCTAACAGCACAAAGGACACGATGGTCCAGCTTCACCAGGGACCTCACTGCTCAATGTGTGCTGCAGCACTTTTCTCCATCTGTCTTTGTTGTTTAAGTGCTTTTTTTTTTTTTCTTGATTAAGAGTATTTTGTTATTTATGTTATTTTATCCATCACTTACCCATCTGGACAGGAATGACTGAGAGTACAAGTGTTTTATATTTGAACCCTCAGCCTGAAATCATAGGTATATGATCAGATCTAGGCTGGTTTTCCGGTCAACGCTGGCACTTCTTCTGACTCAGACAATGATTAGTAGCAAAAGGTTTCTACTCCTCATTTTAACGCTTTAAATATTGTGATTTGCAAGACTGTTAACAGCCATGCAAAGCATGCATGGAGTGTGAAGGACTGACAGCTACTCTGCAAAGTCTTTTCCAGAGTTCTGGAGCATTTAAACCTGGTTTGTTCTACTTTATCCGCAACACCAGTAACTTCAAAACATCCTTTGCAGCTTTCCTAGGAGCCTGGCCTCACATTTGTCACCAAAATGTTGTATTTTGGTATTTAATATGTGCAGCCTACTATTTTCTTGGTAGTTGGGAAAGGGAGGACGACACGAGATGGTCTAGAAGGACATGTGGCAGGTCCCTTCCCAAAACCGCTGCCTGTCGAGCATCATTAACCCTCCACTTTCTGCTTTTCACAGGTCCTCCTGGGAGACGGGGGAAGCCTGGCCGGCGTGGAGAGCCCGGTAAGTGTTGCCTTTCCCCTGTGACATCACTGGGAAGCCCGCAGGTGTCATTGGACTGGGTGGGAACATTTCAATAATGATGCTGGTTCATTCGATGGGCTGGGGCATGGGGGCTTCTCGCACCCCTGCATGCTGGATATGAAGATTTCTATAACAAAAAAAACCCAACTAAAAGAAAACAACTAAACCCAAACAAGCAAAAATCAATCTCAAAACACCCCCTGATGTTGTATGTTGTGTCAGTCCTTCTATTTCTCCCCTGTAGCATTAAGACCCATTATTATCCCATCCAACGGTGAAGTGGGACTGTAAATTAGCACAAAATTATAGAATCCCTGAGGGCGCACTAGATGGGACATGTGTGGTGCCTTGTTCCCTGCATGTGGCTGTCCGTACGTTGCCTGCTGATCCCACACATGTGATGGATGGTGTCTGCGTTTCGGAGCTGGGGGTAACCAGACCTCAGCTGCCAGCCCGAGGCAACATTCTCTGAGCGCTCAGTGCGCCCTTGGACCAGGTGAAACCACAGACTGGCCTCACTGGGAATTTATATTTGAACTGTTCGCTTTAATTATACGCCTCTGTCATTTTGGTATCTGGTAGGGGTTTGTTTCTTTTCTGTCTTGTGAAACGGGGAAGCACCAATCCTGTTTCAGCTGGGAAGAAGCGCTGTTTACATCCTGCTGTTAGGTTTGAAGTGCTGATGGAGAGAGAGAGATGCGGTGGGCATTGCTCTTTCTAAGGAAAACAGTCAGACAGGAAAGTGCCTAAAAAGCAGTATGTGGTTTGCTTCGTGTGTCAGAAAGCAGCAGCTGAAATTTTACACGCCTCAGCTCTGAGGTTCTTGAGTGTTGAGAGAATGAGTGGGAACCAGGTAGAACCAACAACCAGGTACTGTTTGTTGCTGCCTGTTCCTATGGCAAATACACAGCTGGGTTTTCAAAACAGGCAGCATAACTTTCTCATCACTGATATTTTAAACAATTTTTTTAACTCTGGGGAAAAGAGAACAGGGGATTTGTGCTGCAGACCATGGACCAGTCTCCATGGAAAGCAGGCAGGCATTTCCTTTCTCTCTTTCCTTGATGACATTTCACAGTGCATCATGTTGTCTGAGATATTCTTGCCCCTGAAGCTTCAGGGATTACTCATGGCTAAGGGGGGGGGGTGAGTACTGCACTCGTGGGGTCAGGGGTGGATCCTTTCCAGCTTCATTAAACCTCATTTTCCTAGCAGCTGGGCTGTAGGAATAGCCACCAGGTAGCTTTGATTCTCTTTTTGTTGTTGCTGTTGTGGTTGTTTTTTAAATATCCCTGTGCTCCTTAAAGCCCTTAGTGGAGTACAGCATCCAACCCATCGAACCAAGGTCAACCTTGTCCAAAGTGTGTCTCTAGCCCGTACAAAAATTTGGGAGGTGGCACTGAGCTTGAGCACGTCCTTGCCCTTCACTCCCTTCTCTCTGTTTCACTCAAGACTTTCTGAAATGTCATGTTTGCCTTCATACTGATGTTCATCCACAAGTGCCGTTTGAGCATCCCTCTGATGACCCAGAAAGTTGCCAGGGAATCAATGCAGAATCAGCAGGAAAACAAGTGTTATAATATTTTAAAAACCCAACCCAGTAATTAATAACAACTGATTTGGAGTCTTTTTACATTTCTGGAGTTGTGGAGGAAAATCAAGGAAAGCGCAGCAGAAAACCACGTGCACCCTATCACATGCGAAGACGCATTCAATAGGGCACAGCAGTTAAATCCATCTGATTGCTCCACTGCCCTGCACACAGAAATGCAGAGAGCAGATGTATATTGGTTTTGGCAGAGCTGCCAGATGTTTGTTTTCATGGATAGCTTGAATATGTATTTCTGTGTTTGTTTGAGAATGCGACCACACATATAAACCAGGTCCTTCTTCCTTCACTACAGCTGATAAATGTGGAAAAAAATTTCTCTGTGTAAGTATGACAGTGTCCGTCCCCAAGGACCCTGTGTGGTTATAGCTTTACAGTCTCCAGACAAATGCTGTCATACAGCCAGAGGCTCAGGGCTCGGCCCTGCCAAGGGGAGCTTTTTTTTCTGGCAATTGCTGAAATGATCACGTTGAAAAACTTTTTCTGATTCATATTGAAACTTTCAACATCCATCTCTTAGGAACAAACAAAGACACTTTTAAGGGATCATTCTGTCCCTTTTCAATCACACCTTCCTGTTCATTTCAGCCAAAACTGAATTTTACTTTTTCCTTTTTTCATATAATTTAAACAAAAATAAATAAATCAACAACCCTGTTTCTCTAAACTATGAATTCATTGTCCTGAAAGCACACCCAGACAACTACTCTCTACCATAGAAAGGCACCGTACCATAAAAGATTCATTTTAAACCACTTCTAGGGGGAAAAAAATAGCTATTTAGACACTTTGGAAACAGGGTGAGCCTGACTGCACGTGCTTCAAAAAGCACTTAGCAAATTGTGAGGCCAAACCACTGTTGCTGCCTTCCTGTTTCTCCTCTGGGGAGCTGCTGAGGGCAGGTGATGGGTCCCTCTGGGGCCCTGCCGCTGGGCTTGGCTTAGTTTATTTTGTTGTAGGGAACCACAAACACAACTTTCCCCCCTGGGGAGCCTGTGGGCAGCGGGGGCTGCACTAAACCCCAGCCCTCGCTTGTGCTTTGCCTCTCTGGTGGTAGCTCAAGCTTCCCATGGTGGCACGGTCATCCATGCTGTCACCTCTTCCCTGACCTCAAACGTGATGACCGGGTACCTGGGGAGCATCTCTGTCACTGCCAGCTCAGCTAAACAAACCAAGGAGTAATTGAGCCAAGTGGCTCCATCCAACTCATTCTATTTACTCCAGCTGCCATCTGGCTGCATGGGAAGAGCCTCTGTGGCCGTGGAAGGGGATGAGCGGATGGAGTCACTGCACTGACATTCACTTGAGCGCTACCAGGGAGGAAAATGTTATTTTTGGAAACCAATTTATTCTGCTGTTGCTACCAGAAAGCCAGGAAATTCACAGCAGAAACCTCCTTGGGAGGCGTCCTTCGCAGCCTGGTCCTTCATCTCTCCCCTGGGATGGCCATGCCTGCACCCTCCTCCACTCTAGCATCTCCCAAGCTGCATCCCATCCAACCAGGACCAACACAGAGGTCGCATCATCCTTATTCCCGCGCACGAGCATCAACAGTATCTTGTGCAACCGGAAAGCAAGCACAGCTTTGAAGATTCACACGCTCCCACCTGTGGAAACGTTATATAAAATAAAAACCACATTTTAACACAGTCTTAAATGGCATCTGTGGCCTTCTCTAAGCGTGAGGTGGAAGGAAGGTTTTGCAGCACTAGCTGTTGTGGTTGGTCCTGACAGGCAGCCTGCGTGGCTCAGATGCAGCTCTCTTTCCATGCCAAAGGCAAAATCATGTTTAATGTCATGTTAGCTTATTTTTTCAACATGATACGTCCCAGCGAGGACACAGTTCAAGTGCTGTAGTGAGCGTTTGTGAAATAGCGTGGATTTTAGCAGAGGACCTGGGAGGTTTTTCTTCCCCTTTAGCTGCCAGCTGGTGCTACATGAGTGGGATTGGGTACAGCCTCGCAACCCTCCTGGGGCTTGATGTTTATTTTTTTAAAGATTGATCCATACCAGGATGTTCTTGAAGGATGGGTGAATCAGAAACAGGATTTGAGGATTTATTGAAAGTATTCATTCGAAGTCTTTTCACAGCTAGATGGTGGGAGGTGATGCTCATAACGACATGCTGCTTGCTTCCTCTGGCTGGGGGATTCATCCAAAAACCGATCTGAACCTCAAAATCCCTTAAGGGAAAAAAAAAACAGGAGAAAACACCCCTGAAATGCTAAGTCTGCAGAATCTCTGAGTACAGCTTTGTTCTCACATGATGCAAGCACCGATTCTGGATATAAACACACAAAGCTGATCGCTGCAATGTTGGGTAGCACCTGTTCAAATCAACCCAGCTCAGCTCCAGCAGAAGGGAATAAACCTTGTCCATTTTAGGCACAAAATCTCCCTTACAGGTAGTCCTGGAAGGGCACTTTCTGCTAAAATGCTATTTCACTGGAAAATGCTGAGCTGGCAAAATTGCTCTTTCTGGCAGTAAAAGTTTTGTTTACAGGATTTTTTCCATTTCAAAAAAAAAAAACACTTGTAGGGGAAATGTTTTGAAATTGTTGAAATGGGATAAAAGCCTTCTGCCCCCCTCCTTGTGACTCTTGGTTTCTAAATTTCACAGAATCACAGAATCACCAGGTTGGAAGAGACCCATCGGATCATTGAGTCCAACCTTTCCTATCAATTTACATTACGCTACAACCGTTTCTTTAATTTGAACGTCTAACGACTTTTTGATTCAAAGTATTTTTTTTTCTTCCAGCTATTCTGATTACAAAATTATCCTGATTAGGAAGAGGGGAGAATCTAAAGTTCTTTTCAAGCAACAAAACAAAAGCAATTTCTATGCAGGGAAATGTTATTTTTTTTTTCTCAGCCCAACATATACTTAAACCTCATATTTTACATATTAAGGCCTCTTCACACTCCCTGGCCTTGTGATTCTGTGGACAAGAGTAAATGTTATCCAGTAAGCACGTGTGTGCATGCATGTGGGTAAATCATGCAGAACTTTGCGTTGATTTGGGGATTTTCATTCCTTCCCTCTGTTTCTCATGTGGGTATGTGGCAAACACACACCCTCATACCCAAGGACTTCAGCTTCAGCTTCAGCTTTTACTCAACTTTGTGAAAAATCTATCTGACAAATACTCTTTTTCACACTGATGCAGAGCCAACCTGCAATTTCTTATGACTACAGGACTTGTCCTCCTTCTTTGTTGCCCATAACTTAGGTGCTCCTGTTATACCATCCTGGATTAATAACTCTATGTATGTATACACGTATTTTATGTGTGTAAATACTCACACGTATGCTTTAATATAGCTATTTATATACTTTTTTTTTATTATGGGGGTTTTACATCTTCAGGTGTCCACAGATACATTTGTGTTACCTTGGGGAGGGTCGTTTGCCCATCAAGGGCAACAGCAAAGTCCACTCTAACTCTTCCTGAGGTGTTGGAAAGGCCTGGCTGGTTTTGTTTCTGCCACCTGGCAGTGCCGTCTCCTGTCATGGCAGGAAAGCTTGTGTGACAAATGATTTATGCATTAAACAGAAATGGTAGCTTATCCCAAAATTCACAAACTGCAAAGATACTTGGAAACAAATGATTGTGACCAGTCACTTCCCATATGTTTTTGTATTGTTGAGGATGATCCCACTGTGGGATCTGCTGGGTCCTTGGATGTACAAAATAACATCAATCATAGTTATTCAGGAAATTTGGGTCATTTATTTTTAATGAGTTTCTGGTTTCACCTCCCACTAGCACAATTGTCCATGTTATTAAGGAATCTCTTAGTGTTTTCGAGTATCTCCATGCCCTTGCAGGCTCCAGTACTAGGTTCTCGCTCCCAGCAGAGTAGCAGTAACTTATGCTGCAGATGATGGAAAAGCGTGGACATGTTTCCCTTATTTAGAGCAAATCAATTGTAGACCAAAACCTGTGCCTTTGCAGGTTATTTTGATTTTCTTAGTTCTGAAATAAGCCCCTGAGTTAAATTGTTATGGAATTTTAAATACACAAAGGCTGTTTCCAACTCTTATTAGTTATAGCAAGAGTTTCCAAGTGCTTTCATTCTTCCTTTCAGGTTCTCAAGCTGATTCTCACTAGTCAAAATTATTAGCGGTAAATTCTGGCATAGTTCTCTGAAAAGAGGGTGTCTTGTGCTATGTGCCTGCATCTAAGAGATGACTGGGTCGGGGGCCAGCCCCTGGGTATACGATTAACTTCTTTATTTATTGTTGGCTTGCAAAATATTTTACTTTCTTCCATAGGAAACAAGTGGTTTGTGGCCAGGCTTTTGAAAAAAAATGTGCTCAGCAAGCCAGAAAGTTGTGTTGTTTTTAGGAGGAGAAAAGGTCTGTTTAATAGGTTTAACTTTATGCCTCAATGAAGATTTATCTAGCCCAGTTTGGCCAACAGCATAACTAAAGATTAATATAACTCCACTAATGGGGATGGAGAACATCCCACGCTGCATCCACAGACCCCCCATCCAACTTTGATTCCTGTGTTTGAAAGGAAAGTATTTTAAAAGAGCACTTGTGTGCGCGTGCTGGGAGAAAACAGTAGCTGAGAAAGGGAAAAAGGCAACGAATTCCAAGGAGATTATAATTGGTACATGATTGAAATCCCATATTAAAATAATTTCCTGACCGCTTCTTAGTTGAGACTTAGTTTTGACTTTTCTACAAAGGGGCTTTTGTGGGTAGCTTGGCGTAAGCGAGTTAATAAATCAGGTTTATGATTCCCAGTTAATAAATTGGCTAGGAGCCATCGACTTCTGTATTCATAAGAAATTAAATCAAGGAAAGAGAGAGCCTAAGAGCCTGTGACTTTTAGCGCTAAAGAAAATAGGCTTCTGGGCATGGAGGGAGGTTTGGAGATTGTCTCCTTCCCTCCACGCCAGCCAGGCGCTTTGGTTTTGTGCGGAGCTGAAGCTGACAAACCCAGGTTATCAGGCGAATTCTCTGCAGCAGGCACTGCCCATTGTTACCTGCTTTCAGTGCTTGTTCTTAGTCTTCATTTGGATTTTGTTATTCAACATTTCAATGTTCTAATTTTTAAAACAATTTTTAAATACCTTGGAAAGGTGTGTATTGTAATATGCTGCTTGTTTTATGTTCTTGAATAGTATAGATGAACCATACTGATTTTTTTTTCCTCTGCGTTTTATTTTCCACATTTTTTTTTCTTTTTTTAATTGTGATTAGTTTCTGGTTTTAATCAGATGGGAAATAGAGCATGAAGGAGCCCTGAACAGACAGCTATAGGCCACCTCACAAACAGGAGTGCAGCATGGATTGCGTTAGGGTTAGGGGTTCACCATCACCTCTACATAGCACCAGCCTGGGTGAGGGGTGGAAAAGCTGCAGAAGTTGGTGCAGAGGGCAGCAAAGACTCTTACCCCGCAGAGGAACTTGGGAGGATATTTTTTTTCTCTTGGCCAGCATCAGACTGTGGCACTGGTGCTCAAAGCCTGTTGTAGATGATGGATTTTTCCCCTGGCTCTAAGGCACTGTGCATCAGCCCACCAGCTGCCTCTGAGCGCAGCAGAGCCCTTGAGCAGGGGCCACGTAGAGGTGATGAAGGACTGTGGGGTTGTGGGGCGTGTTTTGAGGTCAAGGAGGGATGGGGGGCACCAAATGACCCCAATATTTGGGATCTGTGGCAGCTGTAGCAACATCTCTGCCAGGTGCCCTCAGCCCTGCACTGCTCCTTTGGCTTTTGCGAGTACATCTTCAGCTCTTCTGGCACAATGTGAAGAAAAATAAGCTGCATGGTGAAACCTTGCTTTTTTCTCATTAAATTCCACTTGTATCTGTCTGCTTTTTGCCGGTAGCGTTCTGCAGTTACAAGTGATGCTCTGGGCTCTGAACACAGGTGAAGCCTTGCAATGTGCCCTGGTGGTTTGGGTCTCACAAAGGGGAGAAGGAACAAAATCCCTCCAGGGAAAACCTGGGACAAGAATGGTTTTACACACCCTGTAAATAGCACTGTGCCAGCAGCCTGGGTGAGATGGTCCCGTAAGAGGAGGACGCAGGTGGTATTAAGAGCATCTAGAAAATCATCCCGTTGGAATTGAACTGAAAAAATATTGAATTGTTCAATTTTCGTTCCTGATATGTTGCTGTTTTATCAGGTTATATTTCTTTGTAACTGAGTGTCTTCTTTTTCTTTCTTTTTCTTTTGTTTTCCAGGACCTGCAGTAAGTATCGTGGATTTTACTGTTGGATCAACAAAGTTAAGGTTTCCCCTGCTCCCTCCCCTGCCTCTCCGTGTCGTTGCTAAAGCACAGCATTTGTTGGTAGAGGTGTGTCTGGAGCATAATTGGTACCAGATGCTGCTGGTTTGGGGTTGGGGTTTTTTTTTCCACATTTGTAGACAAATAGAGTAGGGGGGAAGTTTTAAAATCTTTAATTTTTTACCCTGAGGGACTTCCAGTAATTTTAAACTCGGAAAAGGTTCGGTAACAAACTTTATCCTTTAAAGAGTTATTTAGTTTACTTGCATTTAGCAGAAAAAAAAGTGCTGTACTAATATTTTAATGTTTTAGTGGGGTTTTTTAGTTCTAAAACTCTGCTTTGCTTTTCTTATCTGTTGTGTTTCCATCATTTAATATGGGTTTTGTAGCCTCACAAGGGGGGCTAGAGGGAAGGCTGCAACTTGCTTGCTTCTCTCTTTGAAGTCTTGGGGAGAATAACGAGCATTCCTACCAACACAACCAGAAAATTTATGGGGAATTTGTTGTTTGAAGGGGTAAGAGTTGAAAATGTGTCAACTCCTCCTTCCAAATGTTCAGACGTGCTTTTGGCTGTGCCACCGCCACGTCCAAATCTGTTGCTCTCCTGCTGGTTTGGGAGTGAGGAAACTGTTTTATTTGTGCCCTCCAAGTTGCTGAGGGATTGTAAAAAAAAAAAGAAATTAATGGCGTTAGGTGCTTCTGGTTTTCTACCTTTCTTCCCTCAAATAAGAAGGAGGTGGAGGGGTGCGGGGTCTTTGCAGCCATGTGTTTCCTTCTCCATCGCTGCACTAACGGAGATGTTTCTTCATAACGTTCTTTTCCTCTAGGGTCTCGTTGGGTTGCAAAGGGATCATTTTAGGAAAAATAAATTTGCTAACTCTTCCTGGGCTAATTAATTTCCAGTTCTGTACATCTGTTTAAAAGCTAAAAAGCGACAAGGAAATGCGCGTGGAGCTTGGGGGCAGTCACGGTGCCTTTGGTTCTCCTGGGTTCAACAGTGCTGCCTACGGGTTTAGTCAGAGGTTTTCATCCTTTCGAATTTGTGCTTCTATTTCATGTTCTTTTTTTTTTAGTGTCAAGGCTTCAGAGAGGTTTGAGAAAATTATTGTTTGGCCAGGTTTTGATTGAGCAATGAGGAAATTTAAGACTTAACAACTTTGGCTTTATCATTCTTAGGAGGAAATCTGTTTGCTTTTGCTCTAAAAGCTGTGCCCAGCATTAGCAATAAATCCAAGGTTCTGGCTGGAGAAATGCAAGCAGTGAATTTCTCTTGTTAGTTTGCGTCCAGAAACGTAGTCTGTCCATAAATTAATTTTCCTGTAGATATTCTGTAGCTGAAAACTGCAACGCAGCCTCTCCAACCCACACAATAAAAGTGATTTTGTGGGTTTTGAGATGTTGGTGAGTAGGGCACGGACCACTGGGACGTGGATCCTTCCGTCCCTGGACCAGAGCTCAGCACTGCTCCCCAGCAGCACAGCCGTCCACCTACTTCACCAAATTCTGCATCACAGTCGTGTCATCGGGCAAGATCCCGAGGTCATGGAGAGCATCCACTGAGGCTGAGCGCAGGNCTTTGTGGGGTTTTGAGATGTTGGCGAGTAGGGCACGGACCACGTGAGCACCACTGGGAGGTGGATCCTTCCATCCCTGGACCAGAGCTCAGCGCTGCTCCCCAGCAGCACAGCCGTCCACCTACTCCACCAAATCCTGCATCACGGCCTTGTCATCGGGCAAGATCCCGAGGTCGTGGAGAGCATCCACTGAGGCTGAGCGCAGGCACGTGTAGCTGGGGAGCCCTTTGGTGTATTGGAATCAGTCCCCACAGGACTTCTACCTGTGATAATTATTTTTTTCCTCTCTACAATTCATGCAATTTAGCTTAATTATTTTTTTAAAAANCCACCAAATCCTGCATCACGGCCTTGTCATCGGGCAAGATCCCGAGGTCGTGGAGAGCATCCACTGAGGCTGAGCGCAGGCACGTGTAGCTGGGGAGCCCTTTGGTGTATTGGAATCAGTCCCCACAGGACTTCTACCTGTGATAATTATTTTTTTCCTCTCTACAATTCATGCAATTTAGCTTAATTATTTTTTTAAAAAACCCAAATCTCTCAATGGCAGATTACAAATTAAGAGGACACTGCCTGTTTGAAACTCCATGCATGCATCCATTACGGGACATTTTCCTCTTGATTAAATTATTTTGGCTCATTAAAAATGCATTTGTGTAACTGTTTCAGCTCTGCTCGTGCTCGGGGGCCGTTATCAGCCCACACGCAGCCGGCTGGGTTATGCTTCCTCACGTGTGCTGTCTGTTCACGTTTATTGTATGCGGTTCAACGTAGGCAACATATGGTGCACTATTAATTTTTCTTTGTCTCTGGTTGGTTTCATTTCCTGGTTCCCACGGCACTATTGAATTGCAAACGGAGCACAGGGGAGATTTAACACAAACAAGACTCCCCCCCACCCCCATCTCCCCTTGCCCTTCTTTAAAAGACGACTCCTGGTTGAGTGCATTTAAAATAAAAAAAAAAAACCCACCAACCCTGCATTTTTAGCATAAGTAGCATTTGCCAGAGACTTCTTTAAAACATAATATATAATAAAAGTCCTAGAACCCACAGAACCACAATATTATTTTATTTCAGCAGTACTGTATTTAACTCTATTAGTTTCTTCTGTTTCTCGATTTTGGACACGAGGAATTGATTAGTGCTTACATGTACAGCATCGCACTCTGCTAAAGCCGTATCCTCAGTTCTGTTGTTCCCTAGTAGCAGTCGTTCTGGTATTTTGTTTTCTGGCTGTCATAAGCTAGTCGTGTATATGAAATTATTAGAATTTGTGGTCCGGGATTTGTGCCTCTCGGATGATTGATCGCCCTGTCCGTGAGTAAGGGGTGTTCTGCTGAGATGTGCTATAAAACCTCTGTTTTGGAGGGTATTAAAATCACATGCTGGGTAAGAAATTTCTGCAATTGAAAGATGGGCTTACCACAGGCTGTAATTAAACATTTATGGTCCCAGATATTAACGAACGCTTTATGTATTAGCATGCGGGCTGGGGAAATCACCAGCGAGCGAGGGCTGGGAGTTACAAGTGTTTCCTATTTATCTGTGTGCGCTCCGGTACCATATATCTCCATAAAAATCTCACTGCGCAGCTTATCTGAAGACTGTAATTTGTTAAATAGGTAGTTGCTGAGGTCCGTGTTGTTTCTGGATGAATCAGCACTGGTGAGGGAGGCACTGAAATCTCGCAAGGGCACTTAGCGAGAAGGGAGAATCCCCCGTACGTGGTATCAAGGGAGCTGCCAGAGCTGTTTCATGCCATAAGAAGTGCATGAATCTGACTTTATATCCACTCCATGCTGACATAACCTGTGTTTTTGGTAGCAGATGACATTGCTGCACCAGATACAGGCTTTACTGCCTACTTGTGTACCAGCTAATACTTAACAGCTCCTTCCCAGGAATCTGCCTTACGTCTGGCTTGCAGCAGGCTCCTCTGCTCTAGCTCGGGGCTTGTTTAACGGCAGGTCGAGCTGTAAATGCCTTTGGGAAGCCCCCGAGGAGAGCAGAAAAGGTGAAATATCCCAAATGGGTTGCGTTTCATTCTGCTGATTTTGCAGGTGTTACTAGCAACTTAAGTAAGGCCTTTTCCCCGTAGCATCGGCTTTTCCTTCTGCTTGATTGCAAACTAAAGTGAATCTTAGAGGTGAGTTGGGAGAGCTGCATCCCGTGAGGAAATTAATAGGTCTAAGAGCGGGAAATCTTAATTGAATCAAGTGGTGGAATGGAATTTGAATCACAGCGATTGCTTCTGGGCTGATGAGCTGTCCCAGCCGCTGGCTCAGCGGCACAACAACATCCCCAGACTCTCCCCAGCACCTGGGGACCTTCCCGTGCCTCTCAGTACTCCCGTCCTGGGTCAGGCTAACAGCCAGGATCTAGCGTGCGTCATGCACATCTGTGGCTTCACAGCAGCAGGGACCGAGCACAGGCAGCAGGGATGGCCATGAGCTGGGAAAAGCCTTGGTAAGTAGCTCGAGCAAAGCACAAGGTGAAAATCTGGGGAAACAATGCCGTAGGTGTGACCTCTGCACCAGGAAAATTGCCCTCAGAGGTTTCTCTGGAGAGAGATTAGTCCTGGGGTTGGCCGGGGGAGCCTGCAGCCCCACAGTTCTCCCTGCTGCTACGTGTTGTCATGCTGCTACGGGTGCATTGACTGACTTGTTATCTCACTTGTTCACCCACCACAGGGCCAGTCAGGACGCGATGGTTACCCGGTAACTCTGCTATTCCTTTTATTTTTATTCTCTTCTAATCTGCACTCCACAGTCCTCTGTCTTTTACGTGAGACTTGATTTTCTTTGCCTGTGTTTTTTCCTCTTTTTTTTTCCTTCACTGTTCTTTAGTAATAGTTTTTGAGGGATTTAGCCTTAAAGCTCAGGACTCTGTGCAATAATTCTCCCATAAATATTTATAGGGGTGAAATACTTGAGCCCTTTCATGGTATTATTAATGCTCCTGCCTGAGAGGTTGCTGGACTACAAACTCAGTGAAACCTCTGGCGTTTGTCCCGCTCACTTTGGCTGTAGGTGACCAAATTCTGGGATATTGGTGAAAGAACTTGACATGTTGAGATAGGTCCTCGTTCACCCATCTCCAAATTTTTTTCCTTGGCAGCAGAGGTGCCCTGCAGATCCTGTCAGCAAAGAGAGATTTTGCAGTGGCTCAGAGGGGTAATTCAGCATGTGCTGCCCTTCCCGTGCCATGAAATATCTCTGTATTAGAGGGGAGGGATAATGCTGGTAATCTGAGGCTGCTGATGGCTCTGAGCTGCTTTCTGCAGGAGGAGGGTGACCTTGTTCTGGCCACATCCCAAATTTGGAACCTGGTGGCTGGCTCCCTCAGCCCAGAGTATGACTCCAAGGGGCTCGATGGCTCATCAAGGAGTGACTCCTGTGCATTCAGTCAGTATAACGGCTTGGGAAAAGCCGCTGTGTAGATCCTCGATGTTCACAGCACATTTCCAGCTTTGCTTCTGCTTTTTGAATGGGTGCAGAGAGTCCTGCCCTGCCTGATGCTCTGGAAGGAGCTTCTTGGCTATTTGTCCTGCTGTTCCATTTATAAGGTAAAGAAAAATAGTTAGCCTCCTCCTTCCTGTGGTTGACGCTCTTTTTATCTTTTTATCTTTTTTTAAACCCTAAAGGAGTGTATTAGAAAAACTCTCCTCTATCTCTGCCACCTCATGCCCTGGCCCAGTTCCCCTGAATCCCCATAAACCACAGGAAACAGCAGTTGAATTTTCTGTGTGATGGATTTGGGAGCACAAGGGAGGAGGATTGGAAGGGAAATATGGAGCTGTTTTCAGGATTTTTTGTCCCTTGACCCCTGTGAGCCTCTCTGGGGAAGACAGCAGCGTTTCCCCAGCAGCTCTAGCCCTGGAAGAAGAGAGATGCCAGGTTGGGATGGTTTTACAGAACAAACCTGTGCTGCCATTGCACCCTTAACACAAAAGCATCCGCTGCTCCAACGATTGATTTTAATAAATTCAGCTTAGGATAAAGGAGCAGTGGGGAAGCCTGCGAGCAAAGAGCACTCCTGGTTTCCAGGGAAGGATGCCTGGGGTGGGCACAGAGCGGGGTTTGTCTCCCTCAGGCGGTACCTGCCCGCAGCAGGACCCCCCTCCACCCCAGCAGAGAGATGGGAGCAAGACAGTTCATACGAATGCACGAGTGGCTTGTTGGAAATGAAGAGTTTAATTTATTAGAAATTAAGTTGGGAGACTTTGCTCTGATTAGACGCTTTAAAGGCAGTTTTAGGGTGGCTTTCTGCTCTTGTGGGATGTGGCTGACCACTTCTGGATTATCAGGTTTGTCAGTTTCTCTATGTTGGTCGTTTCTGGTGAAGCTTGTGCCTGTGGTTTAGTTGCAGAGCTCTGAAAACCAGAGGAGGGAGGAAATAGTGACTTTCCTCTAGGATGGAGCATCCCCCCCAGCCTATCCCCGTGTGCAGTCCCAGCACTGTACCAGTCCCAGCTCCCAGTGAGGGATTTTGATGCAGCTCTGGCTCTCCTGGATGGTGTCAGGGACTGGCAGTGACCTCCAGCTTTGCTGCCACATCTGCACTGGGAAAATAGTGTTAATGGTGCCCAAAGTTTTTTACCACCTCTCTTCTCCCCTCTAACTACAGATCGATTACGGGGCTCCATTGGCTTATTAGAGATGCAGTGCTTGTCTGAAGAGAGGACAGCAGTCTTTAGATGAGATCGATGAGGAAAATTTGGATGATACCTTCAGCCTTTGCCAAAAGACACCCGGCCCATCCCCAAACTGAAGCACAGCCCTGAGTTTTAGCTCGGCTCTGCACAAGGGCAAGCTACAGCAGAGGAAAAGCAGATGTGTGGCCGCTGTGATAATAGAAATGTGCTCCTTGTTGGGTAGGACCAGCCAGAGGGACTGGGATCCCCTGGGACTCATCTCTGTGGCAAGGAGCATCTGTGCTGCTGAGCGGTTCCCCTCGACTTGATGTGCTGTCAGTGCATCAGCGTGTCGGGGGGCATTTGCCCTCATAAAGCTGGGAAGGGAGCAGAGAGATTGGCTGCATCGAGGGCTGATGCAGCAGGGCTTTCGGCTGCTTACGTTAGCAGGATGGGCAGCTGCATCTGGGCAAGAGGAAAAAAAAAGAGAAAATGAGGAGCAGATGGAAAAGCTGAACTGTGAGTAGGTTTTGCAGCTGACCTTTCAGTGCAGACAGCTCTTTGCATCATGAAGCTGTTTAATGGAGACGGATAATGTACAGCAGGGAGAACCAATGGCTGGGTGACACTTTCAGCTGCCTCGTCCTATCCCTTCCCCTGCTCCATGCAGAGCTGGTTTTTTACTTGCCTTCAAACTCCTCAGCTGTCCTCCTACATGATAATTCTCCTTTCCAATGAGATGCTGCATTTGTGGTTCACTAGAACCCATTCCCTTCCCTCTTCCCATCTACTGGAGGTGCCTTTTGAAGCCAAAGTCTCTGTTCCTTGAGGGTTTCATGCCCTTCTGCTAGTCATCCATCCCTAGAATCAGCCTCTGCTGTGCCGCTACGTGACATCCCGAATAGAGAGTTGTCACTTCAAGTGGTAAGAAACCAAAAGAGTGAAGTTGATTAATGAGGGGAATTAGTTCATGTGCACGTCTTCATTAATAAAAAGCAGAGCAGGGAAGAGGCTGTGCAGAAAAAAAAGTGTGATATGAACCAGAGTTGTCTCCTATTTTATACGTTCCTGGGCATATTAACATCTATTTTTAGTTGAGCAGAGGGTTATTTATTTCATCGCTCTGGCGTATAATGTTTGCTTCTTGAATTTTGTAAGATGCTCATGTTGTCGGAAGGAGCCCGGGCATCATCCTTCCTTAGAAGCAACGTAGCTTGTTGCTCAGAATAATTCAATATTGAGTAGTAGCAGCCTTTTCTAATGACTGCACCAATATAATCAATTAATGGACTTATAGTAAAGCAGAGGCACAACACAGACATTGCTCAACACCTTTCAGGGGGTAACTGCTCAGTTGAAAATGAAATACTCTTGCACAGACCAATCTCGTGTATTTAAAGTTCACCTTTAGCTGAAGAGATGTTGGAGCGAAGCAGCTCCGTAGCTTCAGAAACTTTTATTTTGGGAGCCCTGCACAGTGAGCTAATATCTTCCCTTGGCCTTAGTGTTGTAAATCCAGAGTTATCCACTGAAGTCAGCTGTAAGGCCTGTAGCCGGAAATCGGCTTGTAAGGATGATAAATTCTGGTTTTAATTAATTTTCAAGACGTAAAGTGAAGCCAAATGTTTTGGGGTTTTTTTCTGAGTTGATGTCTGGGAGAGGGGTTGGAAGAGCACGTGCAGAAGGGGTGCTGGTTCCTTGACTTGCATGACCCCGGAGCAGTGGAGCAGCGTAACAGCAGCTCTGGTGGCAGTTCTAGATCTTGGCTGTAACCAACAGAGTTTCTGGTTTTCTCTGCTCAGAAATTAAGAATTTTAATGGGAAATCTATGCAGGCAGTTTGTGTGTGACTCATAAAGGTATGACAGGCTGATGTGTTGGACTCAATGATCCGGTGGGTCTCTTCCAACCTGGTTATTCTGTGATTCTATGAAATGAGAAACACATACCCGAGCCCACTCCTCGAGGCAGGCAGTTCCTCCATCCCATTGTGGTCCCTCAGCTCCAAGACATGCACTTCGCCAGGCGTTTTGGAAATGGCAACACCAGAAAACCAGATGTGACATTAAATAATGAACTGCTTTTACAGCAGAACTGTAGAAGTAACTTGGAATTGGGCTGCCCGATGACTTGAGGAGCGGCCTTCGTCTATGTGATTATCTCCGAGTTCTGCTTGGGTACGCTCATGGTGCAGCCCAGCAGAGTCGCAGAAGGAGCTGTGCGTAACTCAGTGTTGCTCGATGCCTAAACCAGAGCAACAGGCAGCGGCTTAACTCTTTCTGCCAGAAATCCTGTGCGAGATAGGGGAGACCGCACTACGTGGTCAGACCTCATGGGTTGTATGGAAGAGCGTGTGGAACTCAGACTTTTCCATTTCTGTCACAGTAGGAGGATGCTTTCCAGACCCTGGGTGGTAGCTCATGCACAGACATGAAGTGCCTCTGCATCACTTGGGTATTTTGATTGGTTGTGCACGCACAGAATTAAAAAAGAAAAAAGTCATATTTAACATCTGTTATTGCCAGGCTCCGAAATTTTCAGATACTGTGGCGTGTGATTGGTATCCATCCCCAAAATGAAGAATTGTGTTGGCGAGCTGGCTGTTTAGTTTTCTTAACTAGGTTCATCGAGTTCATAACTAATTTAGGACTTGGTCCTGCGTTTGTTCTCTTCAGTATCTTCACTCATAAATATTCTGACTTCAAGGAGCATTTGCACACATACTTCTACCAGTAGGAGCCTAAGAGACAGAAGTAACAAATATTCATTTTACAAGGCAAACTTTGTAGTTCTAGTCTTTTTCATTTTATTTTAATATCATTTTTGAGCCAATTCACGTATTTATTTGCCTAGAGGGGAAAACCTCTTGAGGCAGATCCAGCGTCTTTTCCTGCTCTGTCCATTTACTGGTGTTCTGATGTGGAGACGATGATTTAGTAAAGACCAGCTCTTCATGACAGCTGTTTATTTTTCTTTTGATTTAGAGGTAATTCTGCCACAGGGAAAATAAAAAAAGTTGCCTTATATCCCACCCAGCAGAGGAATTGCAGATGCATTTGTTTATCCTCTGCGCTTCCAGTGTTTCCAGCCAGGGAGAGAAGAGGAAACCCTGGTGAAGGTCCTGACAAAACCAGCAAGGCAAACACTTCTGCGCAGCAGATTTCTAACGCAGGACATGCACTGCTTTTGGGGTGATGGCTTGGACCCAGCTGGCTGCCTTGTCCCAAACTGACTCACTCAGTGAAAGGCTTGGTGATGAGGATAGTTGCAAGGATGGATGGTGAAAATCATCACCCAATACCTGGCTCAAGCAGGGCTTTGGGTTCTGGCTTCTCCTGCTGCTCTTCCTCAGGTTCCCAGCTTCGAGAGCGAGTGCAGCTGGTGGATCTGCACTGTTGTTTCCAGTGCATTTGGGCTACGTGGTACCAAGACTTGTAGGCAGAGGGAAAAAGAGAACAAAACCGAGAAGTTTGCTCATTAATCATGGAAGAGAGGTAATCCAAACAAGAGCTGTTGACCAGGGATGGCACTGGTGGGGCAAGAATGTAACGGCAGGCAGTAAGAGGCTGAAGTTGTTTGCTTGAAATGTCAGTGCTCTTATAAAACAACTGCTTGCTGACTTCAAAATCACATTCCCACCACAGCGGCCATCTCCTCTCTCAGAGCTGGACACTTAAAAAAAGTCCAACACCCAATTGGGCACCAAATGCTTGAAAGAAGCAGTTGCACGGAACACATGGAGCTCATTTAAACCTCAGAAATTTGGAGGAAGTCGGGGACTCTTTCTTCCATAAAAGCACTTTGTTTTTTTGGAAGAAAACTGGTGCAATGTGATGCACAGATGAGCGAGCTCTTGCTTCTGAAATGATGCTGAGCGGCAGATAAGCTGACCTGGCGTGCTGAGGTGCTCCTTGCGGAGCGCTGCTGGCCTGGGAGTCGAGGCAGTTGGCTGTGGCTGCTCCTTCCCTTCCCTGTGCACTGGGTGGAGAAAACGAACAGGCTCTGGTAATTGTTTGGATTTTATCTGAGCAACCTTGCGTACAAACCCCAGCAGTGTCCCATGCGGCTCCGGTGCGGCGCTTCCTTCCCACCCCTTTGGTGTTAGATTTGCTTCCAGACATTTTTTTTTTTAAGTGTCTTTGAGNCCCCTATCAGGCTACTGTGTTGCATCATTTGCCTGACACCTCGGTTGGAGAATTTATTGCTGTCAGTGTGGGCTGTGGGACCCTGGGAAAGGTTTTGGAGGAAATTTTTGAGGTTTTAGTGATGCTGAGCCCTACAAGATGCTGTGGGCAATGGCTGAGATGTGCTCAGGTAGTGCCTTTTTTGGAAAGAAATTTGGGAGAAGGGGGAGAGCCCCTGCAGGCAGAAGGGGCAACATGTGCAGAGGAGGCTCAGCTCCCTCCACCACCCAAAGCAGCTCCATCAAGGATCTCCCTCCTAAGACTAAGGTCAGATGTTGCATGTGGGGTTGCATTTTGCAGGGAGATGGATTTTGGGGGAAACCCTTAATTGCCTTCCTCTGTAAAATGGNGAAGACATTCAGCAAAACAAGGTGGAAGCTCTGCAAACAGTTGGAAGGAGGCACATCTCGTCGTTAAGGGAGAGGAGAAAAGCTATTTTATCTCCATGGCAAAAGCCCTGATGGACTTAATTGGTGCATCTGAAGCCCAAACCAGTGATGCAAAGGAGGGCTGTGCAATAGGCAGGGGCTGGCTCTGCCCCAAAAACACACTCAGGATAGGGTTGGGGGTTCTGCTTTGATTTGAGCTTGCTTCCTAAGGATTTTAGGAAACCCTGGCAATTATTCGTGCCCTGTGCTGGGCTCTGGTTGCAGCGTGCGGCCGCCAGATGCCGGGCATGGACCAGCCCAGCTCTGAGGTGGCTGCTCCCTTGCAGAGCCCCACAGTCTGGTTTGCATTATGGGTGAAGTTTTTAGCAAATTACTGCTCCTTTCTGCTACGTTTCCATCAAAGAATGGGCAGAGGCCGCCCAGCAGTCTGAGGGCAGATTTTTTTTTTTTTTTTGAACAGAGCACAGATTTGCATAGTTTTCATTGGTTTGTTAACACATGGTTGGCCCCTATCAGGCTACTGCGCTGNTGCAGGGAGATGGATTTTGGGGGAAACTTAATATTGCCTTCCTCTGTAAAATGGAAGAGTTTTGTAGCTGAACAAGGAGACCCTGACTCTGAGGCCATGTGGGACCGTGGCAGCAAGTGGAATAGAGGAGGGGAAGCACCAAACTAGAAGATGATTTCCTATTAAACCCTCAACGACTTAGCGGCAGTGAATTCTCCCTCAAAAATTTGTATATCCAGCTCTCTTCAGGCTTGGGGTAAGGCACATGTGTAGGCAGCAGTGGCCGTGCTTGGGTTTCAGAGTTGTCTTGCTTCTTGTGCTACACCAGGTGTAGGGCTCGGTCTTTATAGGGAAACCAAATGAAAACTCTGTGAAACATCTTCCATCACACAAGCACCTCCAGTTGTGCTTTTAAATCCAGAACTGACTCCCCTCCTGATGAAAATGCTAGCGAAGCCTGACAGTTAAAGTAGTTTTTTATCCAGGAATACAGCTTAATGGTTAGATAAATACTCATATCTGGCTTATCTTTTACTTCTTGCCTTCCTCGTGGAGAAGACCATAAATCAGCTGATATCTGCATGCAGAAAGCTGTGGTCTCGCTGCCTGACTCGGTTAGGATGCAGGTGCCCTAAAGGCTGATTTGGGGGTGGCAGCAGCCCTGGGGAGGTTCAGGCACCCTCCTCGCCCTCACCTGGGGAGAGACCTGCCCCAGAAGGTACTGGTGTTTGCAGAAAGGTGTTAGCTACGTTTCCAGGTTTGGGTGTATTTAACGCTTTTAACTCACGCAAACTGGAACCTCGGTGAACGTTACGTGTAAATCATTTCTTTGTCAAATCTGGTGACAGGGTATTTACCTGTATTCACTTTGCTGCTTTGCTCTTTTTAGTGATTTTGAAAATAAGAAAAAAAAAAGATATTTTACTGATTTACCCAGAAAATACGTTTAAAAGACCTGTATTCATTCAGCCAAGCTGATAAGGTTCTCTCTTTTCAGTTATTCTTTGCTTCTGTTTTTAAGACAAATACACTGATGCGTGGACTAGTATAAATTATTTTGAAAGCTAAAGCAATTAATCTTCCTAACATTAAAAAATTATCATCTGTCAGCAACATAGTGGTTCTGTGCTTGGAAAAGAATGGTAAAAGCTATTTGATTTTAAAAAAAAAGAGAAATATTAAGAAAAAGGTACTACCTAGTAATGAAAAAGCAGTTTTCAGGTTTGCGTGCAGTCATGGGAATTTGCGTTGAGCAACACTCATGTGGCTTTTTTCAAACTAAGAAACAGAGAAATAGAAAATTATTAGTAAAGGATTGTTATAGTCATGTTGATATCAAACAAATTCTGTTTCTTTAGGTGCAGAGCTGTTCCCCTCTACACCAATCCCATCCCATTCCAGTGAGACCATCCCTGCTTATGCATAGTTAAACGTGAAGCTATTGTGATTTTAAATTATCTTAATGCTTAAATACAGCAGTTCCTGGTAGGAGGGTTTCCAGTGCTATTTCATGTCATGGGCTGACACAAATTCAGGGTCTCTCACCGGGAACCCCTCAAGGGCAAGGCAGGTGCAGGAGGAACCTCCCACCAAGATCTCGAAGCTGTTGTAGTCGTCATGTGCACAGGATAATTCCTACTATGAAAGGTTTTATATGTGGAGTCTTTCTTCACAGATGTTTAAATGCAAGTTAATGATGACTGTAGCAGAGGTGGAACTGGATGGAGTAGAAACCTGCTCTTTTATAAGGGCTTCTGGTCCTTCTGCACTGAGGTGGGGAGGAGAGGGTAGCAGTAATTGGAGATGAGCTGACATCCCAAAGCATCTCTTGAACTCGATTTATTTGCAGTCAGCACCAGTGGTTCTTAGCTGCTACTTAGAGGGCTCACATTTCATTTCTCTGTCCCTTTTCTCCCCTTGTCTTCCAGCTGGGAAGCTTGGAGAAGCCACAGCAACCTGGCTGCCTGTCTCCACTTTCCTTGTGACGGGTCTGGCAGGGCGTGCTTGGCTACAGCTTTTGCCAGAGCTTTCTTCTCATACAAAAATGTGCTGAGGAACCGCATCCCCAGCAGTCAGTCCCGCTTGCAAAGATTTAGAGCGTAGCCTATAGGAAGGGATGAGCCCTGCTCCCTGGCTGCTCTGCAAACCGCGCTGCCCAATGACCCAAGGCCCTTCGCGGGGATACTTAAATATTGTTGAGCTCTTTTCTTCTGACACTTTCCTCGTTTTCAAATGTAAGATCTTACCATTTTTCGAAACCACAGGGGCAGAGATGGAAGGCAGCCCTTTGAATTCGCAGGGCTCCTTCCGACCTCTGTGCTAATTTTTAGCAGAGCAGGAAACATTAAAAATAACCACAAGAGGAGATTTCTCAACCCAGAAGGGTTGTCCTCTTAATAATCTCTGGCTTTGTTTTCACTGATATTTTCCCCCCATTAAAATTCTTGTAGTGCTGCTAGAGCACATACGTCCCTGCCAGCAGCAGTTACGGCGCTGCAGGAGGAAGGCAGGGAGCCAGGTAGCCAGGCTGGCACCTAGGTTTGCTTTGAATGAGGGTAAGGGATGTACAGGGGAGATGCCTGTTATTTATTGGAAGAGCTTCTGCGTGTAAGTCAGAGCTTGCAAGCTCCACATCCTCCCTTTTTGGCAAACTCAAAGCTGTTCCCAAGCCTCCAGCCGCTCTCAACATCAGATGACTCTCACTTTTGCAATGAGAGGTGGCGTTTTGGTGCTACATTGCGAGGCTTCTGAACTTCCATTGTGAAACGAAACAAAAAGAAAATCAGACTTTGTTTTAAAAGATAAGTGAATGTAGTCCCTCTGCAGCTGAAATGTTGCATGGTCGAACCGGAGCACACAGCGAGGGCACATGATGTAGTAACAACAGCTGCTCCAATCCCAACATCCTCTCTGACTTGTGCCTGCACGCTGAGCATCATTACATCAGTATGTGACTAATTAATATAGTATTATATTATATAAATAATATAGTATTAATAATATAAAGTATACTATAAAATATATATCATTATATAAATAATACACTCATCCAGGTGATGGCATTGTTGATGCACTGTTGTTTAGGTAGTTTCACCTACAGGAACACCGTCTGCTCATGTTACTGTTTGCGAGGCGAATAATTGCAATTAATGCACATCCCTGCTCCTTGTCACCATCTCTCCTCGCTAACCTAGTTCCTCCTGCCTTGACTATCTGATGTTGCAGGTGTATTTTCTTTATCAAGGTGACTGCAATGTTTCTTCTTCCCTCTTCAAACGTGGAAAATAACCTGCAGAGCTGTGTTGGCCTCAGATATGTCCTAGACGGAGAGTTCATCTCCTCTTCATGACATTTAATGATGTCAAATGAGATCACTGCATCTGTGATTTGGAGCAAAAGGCTTCTAATTGAAAGAGGGTAAAGGTATGAGTGAAATTTATCCCTGGGCAAAAAGCACAGCGCAAAGCCACTCTGATGCTTTCTCTTACTTGGGCGTCGTAATGGTGTGTCCAGAAAACTCACTTAAAAAACTCACTTTAAAAGTGAGTTTTCTCACTTTGTGAGAGAAAATCTTACACTTTGTGTGNTTTTCTTTATCAAGGTGACTGCAATGTTTCTTCTTCCCTCTTCAAACGTGGAAAATAACCTGCAGAGCTGTGTTGGCCTCAGCTTTGTCCTAGATTTGTCCTAGTTCATCTCCTCTTCATGACATTTAATGATGTCAAATGAGATCACTGCGTGTGGGATTTGGAGCAAAAGGCTTCTAATTGAAAGTGGGTAAAGGTATGAGTGAAATTTATCCCTGGGCAAAAAGCACAGCGCGAAGCCACTCTGATGCTTTCTCTTACTTGGGTGTCATAATGGTGTGTCCAGAAAACTCACTTAAAAAACTCACTTTAAAAGTGAGTTTTCTCACTTTGTGAGAGAAAATCTTACACTTTGTGTGGATCATTTAAGTGGAAGTGATTTTTGTCCTCTCCAAATGAAAACTTTCTACAGAGCTGGTTTTTGACTGGTGGAATATGGCTTGTTGTTTTCCAGTTCTTTAGCTGTCAATTAAACCAAGGATTCCTTCATTGTTAATTAAAATGATATGGAGCAGAATCCAAATAAAAGAAAACAATGATTTGTTGAAAGTTGCAGGCAATCAAGTAAGCAAGCACAGATTTCAGATGCTCTGTGCTAGTTCGCAGATGCAATCCTTTGTCTGCTCTCGGAAACCCTTCCCTTGCTCTCGCAGATCTTTGGCTGAGCAGGTAGAGCAGAGTCAATTAAATCATTAACCCAGAATAAGAACATACTTAAAAATCTGAGTTAGTCATGTCCATTCATCAGCCCAGCTGGCTGAGAACCCCTTTGCAAGCCCAATGGATATTGTTTCTCTCAAGTATTAAGTGTTTTCCCTCAAACAAACATCCTTTGAATAGGCCATTGTTTTTCCCTTTTGGATGTTCCTTTGTGGACTTATACAAGAATAGCTAAAAGCTAATGAATTGGTATTGTCAATTTAAAAAAAAAAAAAGTCTCTAGGACTTCTACTCCTTTGAGAAGTTGAATGTGCTGTAAGTTCTCTGCTCAGGTCCCACATCTTGTCCTCTGGAGATCTGGGAGTTGCATTAGAAGCTTCAGATGAACCATCTCAAACTGTCATAGTTTCAGGAAAGATGTTCTGTTGACCCGATAACCTTCCCAGGTGTTATAATGTAAGGAATTGAGGTGAGATAAAACATTGTAAGAAGGTGTTAGGGGAAGAAGTAGTAGTCCAGTTGTGACCTGCAAGCCTTTACATAAATAGGCACAACTGCACTCATTTGTATTTTTCATTTCTGCTACGTAGCTGTTATGTACTGTTAGTTCCTTATGGGAAACAATACACATCACATGAAGAGCATAACCTGTGTTTGATCATATCAGGAATGTCATGTGTAAAGAAATCCCCTTTTATTTTTAAGTGAACTCTTGTGCAGGTTCCCCCTTCTTTGGGTTTTAATGAGGAAAGGCTTCAAGTTCCCAGGCATCGGGTCATGGATGGGTGGAAATGCAGCTCTTCTGGCATTTACTGTAACTGTTGAGTTTTGAACTCTTCATCCCCAAGTGCCTGCATAGCAGCTCTGTCTTGACAGCAGAGATGGCTTTGTCTTTGGCCATGGGCCTTGGAGCATCTGTGCTTTCTCACCCAACATGCATCTTTTCTTAAAAGCCAAGTTTCCTATTGGCCAGTGTGTTAATTAAGAGTCCATGCCAGGAACGGTGGGGCAATAAGTGTGTATCGTGTTGATTTGCCACACGCTCCTGCGTCAGCACTGGGTAAGGGAGACCTGGGGAAGAACTGGGGTAACCAAGTGCTTGGTCCTGCAAATACAGGTGCATTTCCAGCTTTGCATCACTGCGGATGAGTGAATTATCGAGGTGTCTGCCTGCAGGGCACGTGCACCTCTCTTACTCCCTCCAAGGCGCCCCTTCCCATCAGTGAGATTTACCATTATGGACTGAGGGTGATGCCTGATTCCCACATCTTGGGTAAAACAATAGGTTTTCAGCAAGTCCTTTTGCAAGAAACACATGGTTCAGATCCAAGGTTGAAGGGAATCACTCAAATCAGGCGTGTTTTACTGGTGCTCTTTTAGTCTTTAGAAAGCTCAAGGGGTCCCGAGTGCTGTGCCAGAGCAATGTCACCTTATTCTCTCACTAATCCTGTTGCTTCCTCTCACGCTTCCTCTCCTTCATACTTTGCAAATCGTTTCATGCTTTTTACTGTACATTCTGTGAAACCTTCCCGCTGGACTGCATGGATCAAGGATTAGGTGTATAAGTAACATAGCCAAAAATTGTACTTTTCATAAGTAGAACCTCTTTCAGAGCATGACTGATATTGCTATGTTTGTCAATGTTTTTTTTTTAAATCATTTCTTTTTAATAATGTTGGTTTTTCCTTCCCTTTTCAGGGGCCTCTTGGTTTGGATGGCAAACCAGTAAGTAGCACCGAGTGCCAAATGTAACATGTCTTCATTCATGCTGCTCTGCAATGGATAGGCAGAATCTCAACTGTTACTGATTATTACTGCATATACAACTGCTTCGAAGGAAAAAATGTATTTATGAAAATTATTCTGTGGTCTGTAACAGGTAGGGGTTTAAATTCTGAGCCAGGGTTGGCCAGCACAGCTAGAGGTGAGCTTTTTCTTTACTTGTCAGCTCATCTCAGCTCATCTTCTCCCTCTCCTGCGCCAGCTGGGCTAGCAGAGACTTTGCAGATGGGCTGCAGGCCAAATTGGGGAAATAAAATCCAGTAGCATCTCAGAAGAAGCGAAGTCAGTAATCTCAGTTGCATGTTCAAGTGCTAGGAAGTAGTATAATAAAAGTAATTGTTCCCAAAATGGATTAATTTGCCTCCAAACGAGCCCAGGTGGGAACAGCTTGAGAGCGCCCAGTGTCTGCGCAATACTTTGTTGAACAGCCCAGANTGAGCCCAGGTGGGAACAAATACTTTGTCTGCACAATACTTTGTTGAACAGCCCAGACTTCATTTTATGAGCTGCTTTCTTGACTTCATTTTTCCTTGGAAGCTCTTTGGCCTGGGTGCTCCACTCTTTTATTACTTATTTTACAGAAACAAAGACTTTTTTGTTTATATACATGCTGGACATTAACTAGTTCTGATTCCTTCTGCTGGTAGTGGCTTCAGGAGGTTGCAGCTGCTTTTGTGCCAAAATCCTTCTCTATTCCACCAGTTGAAATCTTTTCAAGCTCTGGTCCTGAGTCAACTGATTTTCAAAGTGGGGAGAAGTCATTCAGCCTTTGGAATCAAAAAGTTATTCCAGATACTTATTTCTAGCAAGTCAGGGAGTGTTTGGATATAACTTTATATTATGCTGGTTTATTTGTTTCGCACTCCTAAAGATGACAAATGTGAATGAAAAGAAATTTGGAAATAAAGTATTGGAAAAGAAAAAAAATCCAAGAAACTGGAAGGGCACCTCACATCACTGTGCTCGTAGCTTGGCTTTGAATTAGCAAAATCATAGAATCACCAGGTTGGAAGAGACCCATCGGATCATTGAGTCCAACCATTCCCATCAAACACTAAACCATGTCCCTCAGCACCTTGTCTACTCGTGCCTTAAAGTGATGTGGTGGAAGAGCAAGGAGGACCCCAAGAGCACGTTCCTGCACCCACTGCGCTTGGCATAAACATGGATCCAAATGGCTGCGAGTTGTGCGTGTTCCTGAGGCAGGAGTGAGGCCTCTGGGTGAGAGGCAGAGAAAATCTCAGTGAAAAAGCAGACGTATCAAATGGACAAACTCAAAACAGACCATTCGTGATCTTTTCCGTGAGAGTAAGGGGCCAACGGCCTTGCTTAGAGCCAGAATAACAGCAGGAGGGATGCTGGGTAGGGACGCAGTCAACCTTTGTGCTGACCTTCCCCAAAGGGTCCCGCTTCAGCAAAACACCATGAATTGGGCTGAACCCCAAGATTCAGTATTTTTCAGTGTTGGAAGGAGGATGCAGAGCTGGCACAGCAGAGTGATGCTCCATGGCTTCTCTTGGGAGCTGCAAACGTCTCAACCTGCCTGTCTTACCAAAAGCTGCTTAGGGGGAAGATGCCTTATGTCTTCAGCAAACAGACCAAAGCAAGCAGCCCATCCTCCTTGTTTATTTCTAACAGATGTATAATTGTTGTAATGATATGCTGAGCATGTGTTTTTCTAGGAGTGATTTAATACTTCAAGAAATCTCTTGCATTTATTTCAAGTCATGTGTTTGCGAGCGGCTGTCACGCTGCTTGCCCTGCCCTGGCCCTTCCCTGATCCTCTGTCACCGCTGCTTTTTGGTAGGGTGCTGCTTGGGTGAAGCACTGCGTAACTTAAAATAATAGCAGCTAGAACTTAAAATAATAGTGAACACGGCTCAGCATTGTGAATCGATGAGTACAACCTCCTTGGGTTTGACCTTGTGTGCACCGCTGTTTCTGAACTTGAATCTTTGTTATGTTTCCAGGGGCCTCCAGGACCAAAAGGGGAAAAGGTAAGGACTAAATCAATATGTGGGGTTTTTGGGGAAGCAGCTGTCTGTCCTCCATCTGGTGTAATTCTCTCAGTTCAGGTCTCCCCAGTATGCCAGCATGGCTTTGCAACTGGGTTTGATTGGGATGTGAAGCCGCGACAGCAGGTTCTTGGGTTACTTTTGGATAAGCTCTGGAAGGGGAAGAGCAGAAAGAATTTGTGAAGGTTTAGGAGGAATAAGCATGACCTTAAAGCTCATCCATGCTGTAAGGGTCCTAGTAACCCCTTCAGGGTTAGAAGAGCAGCATACAACTCTCTTCTTGCTTTCCTCCAAGAGCAAGGCTGTGGGTTCCGTCTCTCTCGTTTTGCATGACATCCTCCCACAAAACGAAAGCAGCCAAAGAAGATCATTACTGTACTGAAAGTGATGTTACTCCTCGCATGTGTAGAACATAAGCAATTGCTAGAGGAGCCTTAGAATTGGAAACAATCCACTATTTCTGATTTATGATGTGTTTTATCATCTGCCAGGGCAGAATCTTTCCCCATTGTGCTGTCTCGAGCCCATCTCCTCCCTGGTTTTGAATGCATTAAGCAATAGGACCCTTGTGACTTTGTCACTTCCCTTGTGTGCTCTTCCCGTGTCCAGCTGACCCTGCTCTTGCTCCTTTGTGGTGGAGATTTCAGCTCTGATAACTGACCCTTACTGTTTTGCCCAACACGCAGGGTGAAGCAGGGGACATCGGCCCAAGGGTAAGTAGTGATGCAGCATGGTGAATCATTCTGAAATCTAATTGGGTTTCGTCACCACACAAAACAGGGCTTTGTGCAGCTTTCTTGCTGCAAACTGAGGTATGGGAACAGTTCTGGAAAGGTTTAATTTTGCTGTTGGAGCTCTTTCTGGTGGTGGTTTTCCTAACTTTGACCACAGAGAAACAAGGGTTGAAGAACTTGAGCGACCTCGTGAAGGGTTTTGCTTTTCCGGGGTTTTCTGTTCCCAATTCCTTCTTCTAGCGTCACAGACAGATTCCATGTTTCTCTTCATGCTGTGATCCACGTTTGTTGGCGTTAGAGCACCAGTACACAGTGTCCCAATGAAAGACCTGGCACCGTGTTATGCAGGACGGAAGATTCTTTCTGTCTAGCTGAGTTTCCTCCATGGGAGAATGGAGAAACAGACAGGATCTCAGTGGTAAATGTTGAGCAGAGATGCCTCAGAGCCATTTTTCTTTTTTCCTTTAGAAGCTGTCAAGTCATTTCTTTGAATTTGGAGCCATTTTTGAAGCAGCTTCCAACCATCTTGGTTGCCTTTGGAAATGTTGCCTTTGGGATCAGAGAGCCCCTAAAATTTCTCCAATAGATTTATGCCCTACGTGACTGAGGAGGGGCTCAGCATAAGGCTCCGACCTTCTCTACATGCCCACACACATACTTCAAAAAGTGATTCAGTGGCACGTGGGCCTGAGTTTTCACTCCTTGGCCATGGCTGCTGATGACTTTGGGGCTGGTGACTCGGGCGATGCAGGAGCTGCCATGGCCACAAGTAGTACCTGGCTTTGAAAATAGCTTCCATTGTGTGTCCAGACACACAAGGTTGTGGATTGGTTATCAAACTCCTTAATACCACCTGGCCCAGATTATTTTTTATTTCTTAATTGAATCCGTCTCCTTCCTCAAGTTTCAGTGGCAGCTTTGCTTAGCTGAATTTTGTGTCACAGCAAGTCATTGCATCAACAGGAGGATAAATAACTAGGGATGTATCTAGTGCTGCCGCCCTCGTAAATGTGTGTGTCCGTGGGTGATGGAGTGGGGATAGTGTGTGTCAGTGAACACAAAAATATTGTTATTAGGAATGATAGATGAGTATAGAATAATGCTTGGGGCAGCTTTGGAGGGACGATCTGCAGTGGAAGCGAGATGAAAGCAATTAGGGATTTGTTACTGAATTGATGTCTGCGCTGCTTCTCTTTCTGTCTCTAATAAGCACCTGCCACCAGTGGGGACAGAAAAAAAGAGATTATTGCACGTGTGAGTGTGTCAGAGGCAGGTGTTGGAGGGTGATTTTGGAGAGCTGGGGAAGGAGATCGCATCGAGTTGCCTTTAGGTACTTTAGGTGCTTGCAGATGGCATCAGGGAGGCTGTTGCCCAGCCTTGACTAACCAGGATGGGGAATAAAACATGCTGAAATATACTGAGAAATACATACAGGGAGAAACTGAAGGCAGATATTGTCTCTGCTCTGGAGAAGAAAGAGGGAATGGAAGCAGGATGCTGCTGTGCCTGATATTCATGCTTCTATTTATCTCTTAAAATCAAACACAATATACCTCCAAAAAGGGCAGTTTTGATAAGCACGGCTCGTTCCCTGAGCCAGCGCTGGGCTCACTGCTCTGATTTATTTCCTTAGCCTGGGTGATCTCGTTCTTACTGACAGCTCAGACATTTAGACAAACGATGGGATTGATGGATCGTTGCACATCTGGGCTAGGGGATGCGCAGGGCGTGTGGCAGCAGCGCAGGGTTTACTCTGGAGAGGGAGAAAAGAGACTTCAACTCGCAGGAGAGATGCTCTTGTCCTCAACGATCCGTGTATCACAGTCCTGCTCGATGGCCAGCGCTGATGGAGACAGCACCAGTACCATCAGCACCGGATCCTGAGCTCGGGGTGATGCAGGGCTGGCTCTATAGCAACAGGTTTAGGCTGCAGATAGAAAAGTAGCCCTTTCTCTCTTACTTTCTGCTAAAAGTTCTTGCTGAGCTCACGTTGCAGATAAAAACTCAGCATGGGAAGCGTCCTGCAGAGCTCACAGTAAACAGATGTATGCATGTTTGGTTTATTTTATGTTATTTTGGAATGTCACGTTGAAATGGCCTAGTCCAGTCCTCTAAAGCTGGAAACTGCCAGCATTCAAGGGTTCTGTGCTCTAAGGCTCCACAGCCACACAGGGTCAGACCCAAAGGCCAGTTAGCCCAGTGTCCCATGACCAGATGCATCAGGAAAGTGTCAATCTGGAGTAGGAATGTGTAACTCCAGCACAATTAACTGGTGTCCGATGTCTCTTGGGCCAGAGATGGTGTCTCTATTTAATAGCCCTCAGGGCTGGCTGTTCACCATTCATGGCCCTGTCTGTAACAGAGATTGCTTAAAATGAAGAGTGCAGTGGTTGGATTTTGTAGGATACAGCGTGTTTGGCCTCTGAGCAAGTGCAAATGGTCATTTCGCATGGAAACAGGTAGGGCTGCGCTTGGGAGGTGTTAAACTGGATGATGCTCAGCAATCTAAGGGATAAAAAAAGGTTTCAGTTTCTGCCTTGCTTTGGACTTTTCTAAAAGTCCCACTTAATGTTCTTGTGTATCTTCATGCACAGAAGAAGCCATAAAATTAGATCCTTTGGGTCTACTACAAAAACCTTAGCACCTAATAGAGCCTTTCTGGTGAGTTCTATAGCATTTGGGTGGCCTGGCTGGGTGCAAGAGCACTTTGTGCCCCTTGATTTTGATGTGACATCACCTTGGTTTTCAAATATCTTAGGATTTCAGCATTGTTCCTCTCCAAAATGGCTCTATCTAAGTGAGGGCTGAGCTGAAGCCTCTTTCTAGAGCTTGAAAATAATTATTGGGAGGGGTTTATTTTCCAGGGTTGATGATTTTTTGTTTTCATCTGACTTCTGCTTTTCCCCTCCCTTTCTGAGCTGATGGTGTTAAAATATCTGTGCTCAATGTACCTGGGCATGCCTGCTGCTAAGCCTGTCCTGGGGAGGCTGGGCAGGAGGTGGCTTAACCCATGCAGTATTTACTCCTAAAAATTGAGTTTGGGCATTATTATTTGTGTGAAAGGTTTAAAAGCTCCCTGGGCAAGTCGGTCAAGAGGCTTGTTCCTTAGAAACCTTCCAGAATCCTCCTGGAGGATGTGCTGTGTGTTCCCAAGGGGCTTCTCGTGGCTTCGCTCCATCCTTTCGGTCCCTCCTACGGATGTGTGCAGGGATGGACGGGGGAAAGGGAGAGGCAAGCGGTGTCCTAAGAAAGGAAATGTCTCACTGCTTCTCCCTAGATAGAAAGGCTGAAAGACAATGGGATTGACTACTGACATGGCCTGAATACATTGTTTTTGCATCAAATAAATCTGAGAGATTTATCTGCGTTTTTCAGGCTGGGGAACACATCAGTATTCATTTTAGTCTTGGAAAAAAAATTATAATATTCGGTCCCGGGAGAAATGCTGGGATATATCCCCAGCGGGGTTTACTGGAATAATGCTCTTTATTCTGCAGAAAGCCCTGCAGAAGGGGAATCCTGTGTGCCCCAGCTGCTTTGAATATCCTATTGTGCAGTAAACTAATGAAAAGATACTTGTTTCCCTATGTCTGTTTACTGCTTACCAAGCTCCAGTGTTTCCAGAACATTAAACCAGCCGCTGTTGTCTACCTAAGATTGTTTCCTCCTCGCGCATCAAATAATTATCAAAGAAAAAAATGTTATATATTGTTAAAGCCTATAAAACTCACTCTCCCGCTGTGTTTTCATCCTCAATTCTTGCTCTTTCCTCTTCTGCCTCCGGCTTTACCTGACTAGATGGTTTTTCCCCGCCTCAATCATGGATTTCTGGCTAATGATCAGCTTGTCTTTAGCCGCCGGGTGCTCAAGGTAGACATCACATCTGCTGCTGCTGGTTTGCTGTGGTGCTTTGAGTTGCTTTTGTTCCTTCTTTGGGGCTGACAATGCGCTGTTGCTGTTTTATAATTAATTGTCACTACCGGGGCCATGTTCAGAGGGGCTTCTTGGGTGTGAAACCTCACTGGAATTTAAGGGGAATTTTGTCAAAGTAGAGGGACGTAGAGGTGATGGGGTTTAACGTTTGGTCCATTTCCCATTGTGAATCAAGCAGCAAAGTCCTATAAAAGTTGATATGAACAGTGCTGGTGTTGTAAAATCAAATGCATTAAACTAGAGTCGTCTAAATCCTCATACTCTAACCGTGACATTTTAATTGGGCAAAATTCAGTGGGAGATTCTTGACTCGACCTAATTGGATGCAGTGTTCAGCATTTCCAAAAGATTTTTTTTTTTTTTAAAAATGATTATTTATTTTTTTTAAAACTATGCAGTGATTTAGGAGCACGGATCTTGTTGAAAGGCCATGGGATTTGTGCTGCTAAGTCACTTAAGGACTTCTGAAAATCCCACACTTGTCCCTGATTTGAGGGTGGACCACATATTAAATACAGCCCTTTTACTGCCTCAGTGGTAACCCTTCCAGATGTTGCTAAAAGATTTATGAGGTGGCTTTTCCGTGAGGTTTTCCATTGTGCAGCCACATGGATGTGCCCGGCCACAGCCCCAGGGCGGCGGGGTTGGGAGCCGATAACCGGGCAGCGGAGCCTCGTGGGGGGCTCCCCTCGGAGCAGGCACCTAGAAAACCTTCGCAACCACGCAGGGACCCAGCTGCTGCTTTTGATTTGCATCCAAGCGATGCAGGGTGAGAGCTGTGCTGGATGTTAGTATGACTTTGGCTGTGGTGTGAGCTGTGTTGGTTGTTAATATATGGCTGTGGCTGGATTTAAAGGACACTACTAAGCGCTGCTCTTTTTTTGGTGTGGGCATGCACACGCTTCCATGGCTCCACGCCAGCATGTTGGTGGGTCTGGGCTATTTCTGGGTGCTCTCAGATTGGTGGTTTCCACGCAGACAGTCGCTGGGCAAGGGCTTGATGAGATAAAACTTCTTTATAAGGCAATGAGCCAAAGCCTGGTTAAGAAACGAGACCCAAAGGGTGTGAAGCAGCCATGAGCTCCCAGCTTTCCCAGTTGGTAGCTGTAAATAAACTCCACTGGGACAGCGGAGGGCAGGGTGCTGATGGCTCGAGGATGCAGTGCATGTCACGGGCACCCCACGGCCACTGCTTGCCGACACCTCTTCATCTCACCATGTCTGTGTGAACTTCTTCCAGGGCGATCAAGGTCGAGACGGAGCCACTGGTCCCCCTGGTCCACCAGGACCCCCAGGTGCCCGCGGGCCTCCTGGTGACACAGGAAAAGATGGCCCCAGAGGACCTTCAGGCCCCCCTGTAAGGACGGGAGATGCACAGCGAGCACGTGCCAGGCAGTTCCCATCCTGGCAAAGAAGAGGGGGAAGGGTGTCCCCTTCCTTGGTGCTGCCACCCCAGCCCCCTGGTCCCCAACCTGAGCCAGAACTTGGGCTCTGCTGGCTGCTCATGCTGCAAAGCTTTGGGCATGGGGACTTCCCACCTTCAGTTTTGGAGCAAAGATCAGGAGCTGGAAATAAATTTGTGGGTGCTGGTTGTAACTCGAAGAGCCTGGAGGAGATCTCTTCAGGTGACCTGTTGCAAATCTCCAGATCGTCGGCAATTCATTTAATAATAATTTAAAAAATGCAGTGCAATGCTACTGAACATCCTACTTTTGCTGAGTGTTTTGGAAAATGAGGAATAACAGTTTCAATGTCGACCTTTGTATTTTTGCAGGGTCCCAAAGGTGAGCCGGGAGAGGACGGCCTCATGGTTAGTATTGCCCAGCAGCATCCGTGTATCCATGCTGCTCACTTTACATCACCCTTTAAATCTCACTGGGAGATGGGTTTGTGTTAATGCTTCTTGGAAAAGCCGCTGGAAATTCTAGATGCCCTAAATCGGGTGTTTGCCCAGGGGTACCACTACCAGCAGGGAGAAAAGGGACCAGTCTTTGTCCCCTTGGTTCCTCTGGAGGGATGTGCAGCTCCTGTATCCCCACTTCTGCCCCTCTGAAGCCTCCTGTCCTTGCAACTTCAATTCACTAAGGTCTTGGTTGGATAAAAATATGCTTATAATACATAAAACACACAAGCTGTAAAAGAATATTTATTTTTTTTTACTGGGAGCACAGAGATCTTACGGCTGTATTTGTAAGGGAAGTTGAGAAGTTGGCATCTGTGTCCTTTTTCTCACGGGGAATTAAAGTAATTTTGGAAATGTTTCTATCCTGTTACACTCTACTGTCAGACAAATATACCAACTACTCTTACATCCAACAGGGTGCCAGGGGCCCTCCAGGACCCAAGGTAGGTGGCGAGTAATTTGTCTGTCTCGTTTTAGCACAAATACTTTAGATATTGCTGTGTAACGGGGGGGTGGAGATGAACAGAGGTATCTTGCACTGGACTTGCACTCATCTGTATTTATCAGATATCAAATTTCCAAGGTATCGCATTAGCCATCGCCCTGGAACTGCAAATGTGTCACCTACTCAATACCGCAACCACTGCCCGTGTCAAAACCTTGATGTGGGGATGGAGGGAGCCGCAAGGGGCTGGAAGGGGGCTGCTGTGGGAATGTGCTTTCTTGGATTTGGGTGGGAAAAAAATGATCAACACAGGCCAAGTATTTTATTTTTACGATTAATTTTGCCTATCCGTACAATTGGTTTTATTTTCTGTTATGTCCCTATGCTTCTTTCTCTTCTGTTTGTCGCTGTTGAAGGGTGAACCTGGCATCCAAGGGAAAAAGGTAACACAGTGATTCTTGGTTGGTTGGTTGGCTTGGGTTGGTTTTTAACTCTTTGCTTTACTTGGTGCTCAACAAGGGAAACCATTGCCAGAGGCTGATGGAGAAGTCATGGTCATGTCTGCTCATCCCGAGCTCTTCCATGTGTTCCCCAGGATTTATTGCACGTGCAGCCCTGAAGCACGGGCTCAGCTGTGCCTTCAGCCTGGTTTTCATTACCACAAGCAAACCAAAAGCTGCAATTATATCTGCCCAGCAGACAAAGAATAAAACAGCAAATGCCAAACAAAGCAGTAGGTCTTGAGCCCTTTCACTCCGGTAGTTCAAGCTGAACCAAGACGTGCCTGGAGGCTGTTGCCTGCCCAAGGACTCCCAGGTTTTTGATTCCTGGGGTGGGCATTGCTGCACAGCACCTCGGTCTCCCGGGGGTTTCTCTATTGAGGACAGACACGCTGCTTGGTCTGGGCATTGAAGACTGCAGGAGGTTCATGTGTCCAAGTTCTCCACATTTTCTTCTGGTAGTGCCATCAGACAGCAGATAAATCACTGCCTTTCACTGAAGCCAAAGTGCTGACAGAGCCCCGCATTTCTCTCTCACTGTTTTGCCCCAAAACAGATTTGGCCATGGGTGTTTTCCAGGCCAGAATTTAGCTTTAAAAAATTCATAACTAGCCAATAAAATCAACCTTTTCAACACCTACAAAGTGATTTTGCTCCAGGAGAACAATGACGCATGACAGATGAAACGAGAAAATCTCCTCCTGGCAGATGGGCATGCTGGTGACTTGTGGAGTCCATGAGGATGGGTGGCAGCTTGCAGGAGATCTTTGGGACCCCAAAAGACTAAATGGATTTATCTAATTTCTATTAAACGTGGCAGAGCAGCTTCCCTAGGGCACATACTTGGAGATGCTCATCCATGTCCCTGGGAGAGCAGGGAAGGCAGAGGAAGAACTGGAACTGGATGGGAGCAGGGGACCATGCTGGAGCCTCCTGGGCTCTTTGCTGCAGCTTCCCCCTGGCCTCCAGCAGACCTGAGTTGACCTCAGGCCTTTGCAACACTCGGTGGGGTCAAGTGATGTGTTTGATCATAATGATAAGCGTATACAAGCTCTTTGTATATCACTTTTTATATTACCAGGGTGATGATGGGATCCCTGGGGAACCAGGACTTATGGGCCCTAAGGTATGTTCTGGTTTGTGTCCACCTAAAGTATGTGCTGCTTGGCAGCATCTTCTGCTCTCTGGTTTCTTACAATACTATTGCAATTAGAGCAGGCAGAGAAGCACATTTCTACCCTGACATGGGGGTGTTTAGCCTGGAGAAGAGGAGGCTGAGAGGAGACCTCATTGCTCTCTACAAATACCTGAAGGGAGGTTGTGGAGAAGGGGGAGCTGGGCTCTTCTCTCAAGTGACAGGGGACAGGACAAGAGGGAATGGCCTCAAGCTCCGCCAGGGGAGATTTTGGCTAGAGATTAGGAGGAAGTTTTTTACGGAAAGGGTCATTAGGCATTGGAATATGCTGCCCAGGTTGGGTTGCCTTCCCTGGGGGTGTTTAAGGCACGAGTAGACAAGGTCCTGAGGGACATGGTTTAGTGTTTGATGGGAATGGTTGGACTCGATGATCCGATGGGTCTCTTCCAACCCGGTGATTCTGTGATTCTGTGATTCATGGAAGAATGACAAAAATATGAGGAAGAGAAGCATAACCCACTCTTCTGCCACAGTAGCTTTGCCGAGAGGTTTACAAAGACAGCTCGTTGCCTATGGAAGAGAATTTTTCCTTTAGAGGCTCCTCTTGCAGAAGTAAATCGGGGCGCGTAGCTGGAGGAGGCCTGGAGCTTGGGTTTGGGATGTGAGTTTGCGCTGCCCAGATCAAGGCTTCGGCAGGTGCTGTGGTTTTGGGGCTAAATTTATGAACATGCCACCCGCAACCCAACCATTAAGCCTGAAAGCTTCATTTTTTAATCTCAAACCCTCCCCTTCTGCACCTAGGCAACGTGATGTATTTCAGGCTAAAAGCAGAGCTTTGCTCACTCATGTATGAGAAGTAAGATAAAGCGATAAAATTATAACCTGAAGAAATCTGCTTTCCATCCTACTAATGCAGCGATGGTCACAATTGTCTTGTTTTCAGGGAGAAAAAGGAAGCGTGGGACCAAAGGGGGAGAACGGCACAGATGGTTTGCCAGGACCAAAGGTAAATAAAAGTCCATTAGACGGGAGGCTGGGCACAGCACCACTGAGGCAGGGGGCTCAGCTGAGTAGGTGTTTGAAGGCTTTTCCTTCTCAAAGGCTCATAAAATGTCCAAACTGAAACAAAGCAGGAGGGATGTTAAGAAATACTTTACGTTTTCCTGGTGACTTAATGAAAGCTGGATTTAGGCAGAGATCAGTGTAAGAGTTTTTTTTTTAATTGTCTCCTTGCGTGTTTTCCATCGAATTTCCCTGAAAGAGCTAGACTTCCGATCACATTTTTATCCAATCCATCGATGGCCGTGGTATCGCTTCAAAGCCCAGAGCGCTTGCGTTGCTGTCCTGTTCTACTGACCTTTATCACTGCCAAGAAATGCAGGGAGACAGTCTTGACACGTCAAGTGGTGATGATGAGACCCGGACAGCATTCACGGGCCTTTATTTCCCACCTCAGCTGCTTCTTATTTAGTAGGATCTGTATCCAGTCGTGTTTTCTATATCAAACAGCCGTGGCTCCTTGTCGGGCAGGAAACTGTATGTGATGAAGAAACATGGGGTTGGGTGACCCTGAGCCTTTTTTCTTTTCCTAAAAACCATGGTAGAAATGCTGGTTTGCTCCACCTAGGATTGCTGGGTTGAGTTTTCCTATGGACAGTCTTTGTGTTTATACCAATTCTTTTTTTTGGGAGGGGCTTTAATTTTGCCAGAAAATGGATTTTCATGTGTATGGCAAAAGGCGTATTTTCTGAATCTTGAACTGAGTTTTTCAGGTCTGTGGGAAAATCTGCTGCTTTCCTAAAACTTCCTAACTTTAAAGAACAAAATAGAGGGAATGGGGAGGAATTAAAAAAAGGGGGGGAAATAATATAAAAGAAAACTTTGGCACAGCCGTTTTCCTTAAATTCATCCTCAAAAAAAATGATTTAAATGTGTCGGCTGAAACTTTCCACACGCAAAATTCAGCCTAAAGCAAAGAGAGAGCCATGTGAAACTTCAGCACAAAGGGCTGGAGTTGGCACGCTTGGAGCAGAGAGTGGAGCCGGAGAGCGGCACAGACATCACCGCTACGGGGAGCTCAGCCCTGAGCAGGCCACCCTGCTCCCTCTGCAATCGGAAGGTTTCTTACCATCAACTAGCTCACATTATTTTTTGCAACACGTATTTGCTCTGAAGTCAAATCTATCTTTTTACTCAGAGCAGCAATTCCTTGTTGGTGCCATAAATTGTCTTAACCTAAACCACGTCTTGGCGTCTCATGTAGTTACAGCATTTTCAAGGTAAAAATCCTGTATTTTCCTTGGTCTCTTTGAACCAAAAATGCGATTTTGATTTTCAGGGTGAAGCTGGTGAGAAGGGAGGAGTCGGCTCCATTGGACCCCGGGTATGGATGTTTAGGGCTTTTCTTTTTCAGTTTGGAGTCTTGTATTTTCCTCGACCTGAGCTGTTCCCCAACACCTCTTTTTAATATTTGGCTGGATCAGTTCAGTGCTAGAAAACAGAGATGCTGCATATTTGAACAAACCCTTGAATAGGTACTAGGTGCTGCCTCAGGATATAGATCTGGGATAATGCACTCAAGTCTAATTTTCTTGCCAATGTGACCATCCTGTGACCCTTTTTTTTTGCAAGAATTGAATTGGGGTTGTCAAGTGAGGATTTTAATGTACTTCTGAGCTGCAGAAATGTATGTTCTTTTGAGGATGCTGGATGACAGTTACAGCTGTAGGCTAGGGACTGATTGAATTGATGGTGTTGGTGAGGTGATAGTTCCCCAGATGCCTCGGTGTCAGCTCTTTGCTTTCATACCACCTGCTTCTCAGGTGCTGCAAAAACTCAACAGGATTTGTCCCCGATTACAGGGTCCCCCCGGCCTGAAAGGGGAACAAGGCGACACCGTAGTGATTGACTATGACGGCCGAATCCTGGATGCACTCAAGGTAAGCCCCGCATGTCGATTCCTGGGTGTTAACAGATTAAAGGGGCTGAAAAACTGCTGAGGGCTGGCACAGTGATGTTGTGGCTCTGTGTCTGTGCCTATTCTACTTCTTCAGGTGATCTTGGTTTCAACACAGAGCAGGGAAGGGAATTGCTTATTGCATCTAGAGGCTGGGGGTATTTATGATATAATGGCTATTAATTGGAGAGGGGCAGATTTAAACTAGACATAAGGAGGAATTTCTTCACACTGAGGGTGATGAGGCACTGGCCCACGTTGCCCAGGGAAGCTGGGGCTGCCCCATCCCTGCAGGTGTTCAAGGTTGGATGGGGCTTGGAGCCCCCGATCCAGTGGGAAATGTCACTGCCCGTGGCAGGGGGGTTGGAACTGGATGATCTTTAAGGTCCCTTCCAAACAAAATTATTCCCTGATTCCATGATATACCAGCAAAAATGGTGGCATAACTCGAGGCTGCACACTCAGGCTGGGTACCAGGTTCGTGGGATGCTGCTGTGGGATGTGAACTAATATTCTGCAGGTAAAAGCAACCTGGTGCATGAAAACAGCTGACGCAAGGGCTGTGATCAGCCTAATTGCAGCTTAATTGCTGCTGGCTGCGGGGTGCTATTCCCACAGCACAGTGTGAGCCACGGTTTTCACTGAGCATCCTCTCGAGCAGTTTTCTCTGCAAGGAGCAGTTGGGATGCAGAAGAAAGGGAAACGGTGCCTGAGTCCTAACCTGCCTGGCCGAGCAGCGCCCTGCCATTTTTGTTAAGATGAAAGAAGCCGAATAGAATAAATACTCAATTACCAACGCATTTAAGAACCATCCTAATTGTTTTATAACAGGCTGCAGGGATACACAAAGTGACGGTAATTACCGTTTGCCAGATGTCTGCGCGGCATGCGGCGTTGTGAGTGGAATTTGTGGAGTGTGGAGTGCAGTGGTTGGAGAGGTTCCATCAAACGCCTGGAGACTTCATCTGCTGGGCCCAGACCCTCTCCCGTGTGCTGCATGCGGAGATGGCCAAGAGGCATCATTGAACCTCACTAATTTTGCCATTTTCCTGCTTATCAGCTGTTTTCAGTGTTTGCTCAGTGACCTGTCTCACGGGCAGAGCTTTGGAAAGGGGTGGCTTTGCACAGCTTCAAGGGTGATTAAATCTAACAGTAATTGAGCGTGCAGTCATGGAAAAAGGTGCTTGGGAACGTGGTACGGTTTTGGGTTTCAGCTGAGCAAAACTATAGAGTTTTATTGTTTGTGATAATTTGCAAGTCGCAAAGTGTTTGTTCATCTCAAGGCAATTGGTGGTCTCTGCACCCAGCAATGCTCAGGAAAAAGAGCTTTTTCGAGTATGCAGGGTTATCCTGCTGTTAGGGCCCACACAAACACCTTTGTGTCCCCTCTTTATTTGCACCTCACTGGCTGGTTTCAGGAGGATGCTTCTCCCCAGCCCAGCTGGCTGGAGAAAGGAAAATGCAAAAGGAGGAGACCAGGCTCAGGGACACACCTCTGGCTTAAGAGCATTTTGCATCTGCTGCACGTGTACCCCTGGCTAGTGCTGGTTGTGTTTGCTTTTGCATGAATATCCCCTGTGCCAGAGGAGCCCTTGGGTCACTTTGTGTTGGCAGAGCTCATCACGGCATTTGGGCACCCACGGGTCACACAAGTGTCTGTGGTTGACCTCATTGCTCTCTACAGCTACCTGAGAGGAGGGAGCTGNGGTCCCTGGGTCACTTCGTGTCGGCAGAGCTCATCACAGCATTTGGAGACCCACGGGTCACACGAGTGTCTGTGGTAGATGAGAGTCAGAAGCTGCTCCCAGCTCATCCGCAGCAGTGCAAGGACATCATGCCGTGTTCATATTAGTCATTCTTGTGCCTGGTTTGTTTGTTGTGTTTCAGGGTTCACCAGGTCCCCCAGGGCCACCGGGCCCCCAAGGCGCTCCAGGTCCCAAGGTGAGTCCAACCTCTGCCATGCAGATGGCATCTCCTAGAGAGTGATGTGGTTCTTGGTAGCTCTCCATGCAGCGAGTGTCTCCCAAGCCAAAATACGGCAGGGGATAACGCCTGTGGGGCTTCAGGCTCTGCATGGTAAAGGCAGTGGTATTCAACACTTCCTTAGGCTGAAAAAAGGAGGCTTACACAAAAAAGACAGAGCTTTCTTGACCTATCTCTGCTTTCCAGCCTCTTCCAGAGGACGCTGTCCCAGAAACAAATCCACTTCCAATCCTGGAAGTGAAATCCTGGCCCCTCCAAGGTTTCCCCACTGCAAACACTGGGAGGCAGAAGTAAACGGGAGCAGCAGTTGTGAGGAGCAGCTGGTGCTCCCAAAGGCTGTGCCAAGCTGCCCTCCTTGCCACCTTCCCCATAAGCTTCTTGCTGCCCCAGCACCATGTCCAAGCAGGACCTCACTGGCCTCCCACTTCACAAGTTGGATGTAGTTTCTTTAAAAGAAGAATTTAACTTGCAGAAAAGCGTGAGGTGGGATGTTGGTGCCTCTCACGGTCCCAGTCTTACTCAAATTCAGATGTGCTGGTAGCACTGCCACAACCACTGAAACCTCCTCGCTGCTGCTCCTCAGCCTGGCGATGCCAAGCCCTCAGCATTTGATAGATGCCAATAACTCATTTCCTTGCAAAATGCTTTCCCGTGATGATTTCTTGACTTAATTTACCACGTACTCACCTTTTTTGTGTGTTGCTTCAGGGAGAGCTGGGCTTGCCGGGTCCACCTGGACTGGATGGTGAAAAGGTGCGTGGGCATGGCTGGGCAAGACTTTACAAAAAACAAATTTAAAAGGAGTTTACTGTGTCCATGAGAGCCGCTGCTACTGCTGTGAAAAGCAAATCTCAGCCTGCCAGGAGCAAGCTCTGCCCCATGATGTTCAGCTGCATCTCCTTGAATTAATCACCCTTCACCTATGGCCCTGCGCTCAGTGAGTGCGGAGATGCTGCTCTTGATGTCTGCTGAGTTAAAGGGGCTTCATTTATGAGTGTTTCATCAGATATCATCTCAAATTTTAATGTAAACCCTCCTAACCCTTAACAGCAGTGATCCCTGCTATGGCCCAGCCAAGTTCTGCTGTGCCCTCCAAATTTGCACATTTAAGTTTTAACCTTAAGACACATCTTTGTGAGCTCGTGCTGTGATACGGAGAGAAATGGCAGAAAGGCAGAAAAGGCTGGTTTTTAACACATTTCTCCTAAGCAAGTTGTTTTCTATAAACTTCCAGGGTCCCAAAGGAGCGAAAGGCGACCAGGGCAGCGCGGGGATCGCAGGACAGAAAGGAGAGACAGGAGAAATGGGTTTATCGGGTCCACCGGTACGTCCCTCTTTCTCTCCCTGGGTATCTGCTGCTTGGTTCTTTGATGCATCAGTTTCTGCAGATGCTTGGAATGAGGCTGGATTTGCTGATCTAATCAACGGCCAATCCACATCGCGTTACTGCAGAGCTGGAGGATGCAGGAACTTTGCATTTTCTTTGCTAATAGTGATGATAACGGCTTATTCAGAAGGTGATCTAAGCCAGTAGCAAGGAAGATAAAATCTTTTCTGAGCCCCCTGGGAATGAACGTGAGCTTTGCTTGAGCCAAGGCTGGAGTTAAGGGGAAGACAAATGTATTTTTCTCTCTAATTTTTGCCTTTCTGGAAGATGCTCCACATCAATGTTATATTATTATGTTTTTAGGGAGCAGAAGGGCCAAAAGGAGACAAAGGAGAAAAAGGAGACACCGGGTCACCGTGTTTGCAGAATAATCATGTAAGATCCCAGCAACTTTTCCATGATGTGGAGTCAGGTGAAATCAGGGTGTACGGATGCAGCTACTGGTCCTGCACCCATCAGCGTAGTGGAGGGGAGCAAAACCCAACATGAACTTTCAGATGTGTCTAAATGGGGATTTATGCATTAGGGAAGAACACTGCATGCTCAGCACTGCAAAGTTACTTTAGATTTTGCATTGATGGCTGAGATATCGGATGCTGCTGTTATAATTACTTTTCATTCTAAACATATCAGGCAACTTGCAGTTTTATAGGATGCCTGCATCCTTTTTTCTTTATTCATGCCTTTTGCTTAAAGAAAAACAAATTGTGGATTTAATAGTTTTGGGTTTTTACTAGTGACGTGAAAGCTCTAACTTTGTTCTAGTTTGGGTTCGGTTTTTTGGGTTTTTTTTAATCAAAAAGGCTGGTTTCCTCTGATCCGTGCAGAAAAATTGCATCATTTTCCATTATATCCAGTTTACAAAATACACTCCGTAGCATGGGTCACGCCTCTCGTTTCAGAGGCCAGCTTGATTCACGTGCTTATTAAGATTCGTTTATTTATAAATCCTATGAGCAGCTCTTTGATTAGCGGATATTTTGACTAAAGCCATTGAATCAGAGGGCATTTAACCACAATTCTGGGCCACGTGAGGTATCCGACTGTCTTCTCTCTGTGCCGACGCTGTGCCTGACCCCATTAACACACCGTTTAATTCCCTTTACAGATCATACCCGAGCCTGGACCCCCCGGATTACCCGGCCCTATGGTAGGACTCTGGAAATCACCTCATGCCATCGAGCATGGCTGGAGACTGCTTATTGCATGTGATTTAATTAAGGATTAGGGTGGTTTGCTCTATGTAATCACCATGGGGGCTGCTGTGAATCTGGGAATACGATCAGGGAAGAACTTCAGCCTTGTGTGCTGTGTTTGGAGAGGTGGAAGCACCTGATTTAGGCAGGTATATCAGCATTCGTGGGGCAAATTGCTAATAACCAAGGTGTTCCTTGAGATAGGGAACAGATTAAACCTTGTGGGACGGGAAAACCTATTCCCCACCATGGTGGTGTCTGTATTCCCATGTATTTCTCCAAGTAATTTTTTTTGCCATCGACTGCAGTGGAAAAGGCTGCGGGTGGTGATGAACAGGCAGAGCATTTTTTATACAGGTGTCTAAGGTGTTTGGTACCTGCGTTGCTTTAAAAGGCTGAGGAGCTGTTAAGGGCATCAGGAAGGTCAGGATGCCTCTGGTGTACCCAAGATTTACCTCAAGAGACCACAGTATAAAGCAGGTGGCTTNCAGTGGTGTCTGTATTCCCATATATTTCCCCAAGTAATTTTTTTTTACCATCGACTGCAGTGGGAAAGACTGCGGGTGGTGATGAACAGGCTGAGCATTTTTGATACAGGTGTCTAAGGTGCTTGGTACCTGCGTTGCTTTAAAAGGCTGAGGAGCTGTTAAGGGCATCAGGAAGGTCAGGATGCCTCTGGTGTACCCAAGATTTACCTCGAGAGACCACAGTATAAAGCAGGTGGCTTTTCAGGCAGCGTTTATAACCTGGGAAGCATTTTCAGCCCTGTTAGGGCTTAGAGGGTCATCGTGGCAGGGTGTTGCCCTCCCGAGCTTGCTCTCAGTTCCTTCAGCAAAGCTCTTGCAGCTCTTACTCCCCAAACCTCAATTTGCAGAGCTTTATTGTTGCGTTTTACACAAAACAGTCCTTTTCAGTTCCTTTTCCCCCTGATTTGACATCAGAGAACCACATACGCTGCTACCTGTCTTGAAAAGAAATACTTGATCATTGTCAGCCCATAATTAAAGCAAGAAATGGTTTGGGAAGCAAACTTTGGGGTTTGGTTTTAAATTCTGGTTTTTCAAATGCACCATTGTCTTTCCCACAGGGTCCTCCAGGAATCCAGGGGCCTAAAGTAAGTCAATAAATCAAATGTCACCTGTTGTTTCCAGGCTGCCGGTGCGTTATTTACAGGCTCACAAAGCCCTGTCAGGTCTGGGGACTGACTGTTTCCAGGCTGCCAGTGCAGTTTTGCATCCCTTGGTTATGCTGTTCAGCAGTTGGTGTTTCAGAAAACAAGCCAATTCTCCTTCCCAAGCACATTTATAACCTTCAGCCCTCCTCCAGCACAGGGTCCTGAGGGCTGGTGGCCCACGACAGTCAGGGCTTCCAAACCCACACACTTAAACCTGTATTTTAACCTATTTTATTATATGGTCTGGTCAAGAGGAAACTGTTAACGGGAGCATGGGCATAAGGGTCTCAGAGATGTGGTAGGACACAGCGCTGGATGTGTAGGGTGGCTGTTCTGTGCGAGGCTGCCAGGTCTTCTCGGTTGATGCTGTTCCCTTCATGCAGGGTTTGGATGGTGCAAAGGGAGAAAAAGGTGACAGCGGTGAGAAGGGTGACCAGGGCGACACTGGACCTGCTGTGAGTTATTTTCCCCTGTCTCATTTCTGGCCATCAACAGAAACCTGCCTTACAGTACCTCTCCCAATCCTTGTTTCTATTTTTTTCTTTAAGGGGCTCCCGGGTGCTCCAGGGCTCATCGGCTTACCCGGTACCAAAGGAGAGAAGGTAATTGCTGATGTGGGGAAGGAGTGGTGACGTTGTGGTGTAATCCTAAAAGAGGGACTGTAAAATCCTGCTGTGGTGGGTCCAGCCAGGCCTGCTAAGCTGGGCACGATCCAAATGCGTGGTGAGGGCAAGGAGCTCCCCTCCGGCCTCAGGGACTGCTGGGTGAGCCCCTGCTCTCACTACCATAGCATTTTGCCCAGTGGATATAACTTTGACTGCTACACAAACTCAATATTGGCATGTCTTAATTTTTTTATTTTTACAACTGCAGGGAAAGCCGGGCGAGCCAGGATTGGATGTGAGTATGGAAAACATCAGTTGATAACGGTGAAGTGTGAGCAACATGCACATAAAGGCCATCAAATTGCTTGAGATTGTTAGAAAAATATGTAGATGATTGTAAAAACTCCTGTCCCTTAAAGACAGTGCCCGCAGAACAGTGCCTGTAGGAGAGGACTTAATTCAGGCCAGTTGCCAGAACACTTCTGCTGCAGCTAAAGATGCTGTGGGGTTACCTTTCTAATTGAGAATATTCGCACTGGGTTCAGTGGAACAAAAATCTCCAATAGATGTAGTGCTCCTGGGATAGGTAAAGCACTAACTTTTCCAAGAAACTGCTGAAATACCAAGTAGACAGGAAGAAAATATCATCCAGTGGGGAGGATGGGTTGATCGCTGGAGGTTGCTTATGTTGAACTGAGGTACCAAGAAGTTACACTAAACTTACAGACTTCTCTTTTTTTTCCCCTACCCAAAACTTGTTGTTATAGGGTTTCCCAGGTCTCAGAGGAGAGAAAGGAGAAAGAGGAGAAAGAGGGGAGAAGGTGAGTGGGTTGTGGCTGTCGAGGTGCTCGTGGGGCTGAGTCGGGCAGGGGCAGGACTTGCCTGTGCAGGGGTTCCCTCTGCAGCCTGGTACCTTTTCTCAGGTCATTGCTACAGGGCCTTTTCTGTGACACAGGTATTTGTGACACAGGTATTTGTGTGGCTTCTGAGGGCAGGTATGGAATTAACTCCTACCCGCTTGGAAGTGCTTTCTGCAAGCCTGTCCTCCGCCCAGCATGACCATTGCAGGGACCTGGAGCAGCCTGACAGCTCTGGGTTGCAAAGAATTGTTAGTTTTGGTTTAAAGACCTTGAAAATGGATACGATTCAAAGGTTTTAACAACAGGGATCTTTAAATAAAAGGGTGCCCAGTTGGAAGCAGGAGCCCAGCTGAGTGCAGGGCAGTGACTGTGAGCTTGTGCTCCCACTGTCAGATACCAGCCTGGTTTCTAGCAGAAACTGGTCATTTAGTTATTTAGTTATAAACTTATCTATTAAAATATTTCCACCTAGCTTTATTTGAAGATTTTTGCAGTGATTTAATTACTTGGTTGAGGTTACAGCAATGCGGATGTCCCTGTTCCGGGGGTTGTGGGACATTGCGAGTGCTGTGCAAGTTAAAGCTGAGGTGATTCCCCTCCTGTTCCTGATATTTTTCCTGTTGCACCAACAGGGCGAGCGAGGAATACCGGGGAGAAAAGGAGCCAAAGGGCTGAAGGGGGAACCAGGTCCTCCTGGGCTGGATCAGCCTTGTCCCGTGGTATGTCTTTCTTTTCACTCATCCTAAGCGCTCGTTGCCAGGACTGAAAGGCAATGTAGCTTTACAGCCAGGGAAAGGGAGGAAGGACTTGGTAGTTCTTTATTTTGCAGTAAATCAGAGCAGATGGTTATTGTTTTCTCACTTTCCTTAATGGTTTGGTTTATCTGCACTGCTGGGAGTTCACCGCTTGCTGTAAAGGCTTCTCTCTGGCCAGACAAGAGCAAGCCACAGCAGTAAAAATAAAGAATCTTTGTGTAAAGACCTTCTTATTGTAGTCAGGAACAATGGGCTTCAGTAATGCACTTCAGGAGATAGCACGGGCTGGTGAAGCTGTCGGCCTGGCTTTTGAGTGTGTTTGAAATCAGGGAGTAACTCAGTGCTGTGGATCATAGGCGATTCGAAAACAAGGTGAGCTCCAGCCCTTCAACTCCCCACACTGAACAAGGGATGAGCCCAGCTCTAGCAATCCTGCGTGGGTAAGTGGGTCGCAGTTGATCGCATCTTAGTACCCCCAGAGAAAAGTGATGTAAGAGCTGGAGCTCCCCAGGCTGCCAAGTGCCTCTGGGAGAAGAGACCTCCTTGTGTTTCTCCACCTGAGACAGCAGCTCACGGCTCAGGTCTGTCACTTCCCAGATGCATCCTGGGCTGCTGCCATGCAGTGTGTACAGTCTGTCCAGGAGCCCTCCTGCTTGTTTGGGTGTGAGGATTCCCATCAACTATTGAACTAAAACTACTTAAATGTAGCTGTTAGCTCCTAGTTCAGTTGCACCAAACTGATAGTGCCAGGTAGCTCCAACATGCATTCATTTCTTTTCTAAATGTGTGACTTTTCTTGCTTCGCCAGCACAACTACAGCAATCAAAGCTCTCATATATCTCCACTACGTCAGCAAAAACCTCCTTCTACCAGTGTACTTTATTTTACTTAGAGTTTGACTATGAATTACAATTAATTTTTCATTTCTGATGGATCACCTTTTCTCCCTCGATGAGCTGGATGGTTTAACCCTCATCTTTTTCAGTGCGCTGCTAAAAACATGAAAATCTGGGGTTTGTATAGATCTTTCCCAGATGACAGACTCTACGTGTCTGTGAATCCCCTCCCATAAAACAATTCTGCTGACTTGCTGTGTCATCAGATATGGAGATGTAAACTTCTGGACCCGTCCTCCTCTGCTGAAACACGGGTATCTGCTTTACTCCCATGTCCTTCATCATTCTCAACAAGCAGTTATTTTTTCAAACAGGGAGAGCGTAGCAGTGCAGGCATCAAAGGGGACTCAGGTTTACCAGGCCTGGAGGGGGCGAGCATGCCCTGCCCTTTGGTACAGTATCTGCTCTCTTCCTTTCTTGCATGGCTTGTGTGTGTTTCTGCTGTGGCCAAGTCCTGTCCCAAGTGAATCCCTCCAGTGAGAGGAAGGACATGAGGCAGCAAAGCTGGAACACATTTCACTTTGGTTTTTGCAGAAGGCATCCTTATCTCACAGTCCTTATCTAAAATAATCTAACTGGGAGGCAGAAGGNGATGCCTTCTGCCTCCCAGTTAGATTATTTTAGATAAGGACTGTGAGCCATGAGGGATCATGTATGAGATGTTCGCCCCTTTATGGTAACAGAGGCTAAAAATCAGCTGGTTTCTCTCAGCACCTATGGCCCAGTTTGGTTCCCTTTGTGTCTGTGCGAGTCCCATTTGCAGCTGGGTTTTGAAAAGCTTTTCCCAGTCATGCAGAGCAGTGGCTGGAGGGGTCACCAGCACTCTGGGGGTTGGAAACGGCATTTGCTGTCTTAGCTCATAGCTCTGCCCCACAGAGCTCAGGTTAAAGTCCATCACCTATGCAGGAAGGTCCGTGCTGTGCTCCCCAAGGCTCTGCACCGCTAGCTAAAAAAGGGCATTGCTTTGTTTTCATTTTTTTAACCATAGAAAATGCTGCATGCTAGATGACTTGCAGTTGTTTCCAGAGAAACAAAAGGGCAGCAAGCTGTCTCTCTTTCAAAAAGTTAAACTACTTTCATATGTGTCAAATAAATGAATTATTAACAGCAGAGCTGCTTCGACCCTTCATATTCACTCCCTAGGGAGGTTGTATTTACCAGCTATTTCCCATATTAACTATGCAGAAAACACAAGACCTGTGTGTACTGAAGGCATTGTAACTGCAGTAGGTGATTTCTCCAGTGCTAACAACTACACGACTAGTTAGTAAAGCATTAGCACATCTTCCCACTGATATATGTGAGGGTTCATTGCAAGCTGGCTGGGAATGTTGTCTTCTCTCCACCCCACCGTGTGGTGGAGGTTTGCTAGGTTCTCAACTACAGTTTCAGGCCAAGAGCATGAGCCTTATACATGTCGCAAAGCACTTTTTAAGTTTACCAGTCATTTTGGAATGACTCAAGTGAAACATGGTAGGAAGGCATGGAATTTTGATAGCCAAAATACTTCTGAGTGCATGGGAAGGAGAAAAAGCTCAAGGCAGGAATCAGCCCCATTGCTGTCGGTGTTAGGATGTGCTTTTAGCAGCAGGTCACAGTCTGTGTAGGTCTAAGAACTGCTCTGTGCTTTGTCCCCCTTACCCTTCACTGCCAGACAACTCTGGATGTAGTACATGTTGCACTTTTCTTTCTTCTGAGTAATAACGGACCAAAATACTGGCGTCAGCAGAAACTGTCTAAGGTTTCTAACTAATGTTATAGGAAAGCATGTGAAAATAACTTGACCTATTACACTACGAGTAGCTGGAGAGGGTAACCTTCACTGCATCTGTTTTATTGGACATAGGCTATTTTACATATAAAATCAATACAGAATACAAAAAATGTGATGACTGACATTTACAGTAAAAAAATGTAAAAATGCATTTTGACCTATATTTGCACTAGCAGTTCTCTCCACTGCGTACGCATCCTCGTGGCTTCCCACCCCTAGTGAATTTGGAGGTGGCTCTGAGGGAAGGGTCAGTGCGTGTGTGCTCTGTAGCTCTAAATGCAGAAATTTATACAGTTAAAGAGATCCAAGAGCCTTAAAAAAAATCCAGCATCAGAAAAGGCAGCTGAAGTCGGCTATTTCTTCTAATGTATCTTGAAAGAGTTGGTCTTACATAGTCCGTTCCTCTTCTAAGGGGCTCCTTCCTTTTCAGAGTTGCCCTCCTGGTAAGTAAGCTCTTCTGGCTTTCTGATTTCTGAACATTTCTTGTATCTCCATCAAAAAAAAAGACACATGTTTCACTCCCTTTACACAGTCCCAAAACTCACCCAATTTCAATCAGTCCAGCAACTCAAGATTTCTTAAAGAAACTAAGTACTGCAGTACTTAGAATTTAACACAATTTAGGGTATCATTCAGGGGAAAAAAACCCACATCACCGCCCCCAAACTGAAAAGCACATAGTAACAAAAGTTTCCACATCATGCTTTCCATGTATATGTCTGATTGCAAAAAAACATTACCTCATAAAGCAGATTCTAAAGTTAATTCACTACAGTTCCAATTTTTTATGTTCGTTCACATTTTCATTTTTGTTTAAACGAAAGTGTAATATTTTTTTTACCTAGGGTGCATTGGTTTTGTGTTGTGTGCATTCAGTTTTGTGTTGTGTGTGACACGTGGATTACATTGCCTGCATATACGTTTTTGTGCATACATAGTAAATGGGTTTTTGCATGGTAATGAACGGTTCCGCTAAACCTGTTGTTGTGAGGACTGAATACCAGGTTTTTGGGTCTGAGAAGTCACTGTCAACAGAAATTACATCTGTGAATTCAATTTTGCAGGGACCAGACGGACTGCCAGTAGCAGGATGTTGGCATAAGGTACAGTAATAATAATATTAATTGTATAGCCTTGAGCAGTTCCTGAGTAATTTTGTCTGCCGCACGGTGCTTGTTTGTAGTGCACTTTCTTTAAGCAACAGGTTACACCCCTGGCAGACAGTGCCACGGCTCGGAAGAGCAGGATTCCATCTAGCTTCAGGTCTTGTTTCCCACTGCTGTAGACGGGTGCTAGGAACACCACTCCAAAATCTTGCTGCATATGAAAAATCATGCTTAAGAATATTGCCAGTAGCAACGCCTTCTTTTTCCAGGCTCAACCTGACCAGGCTTCCATCCTGGTCCAGCTGGTTTAGGAACCGCTCGTGCACTGACTGCACACTCCATAAAATGCACTCAGGTGACTTGGACCGTACCCTCTAATAGAGACTTTTACAGAGGGTTCCCTCTTTGTCACCGAGATACAAAATATTTCTTTCCAAACAAAGACTCTTCAGCCATTGTAATTAAAATCCAAAGCCATGGTTCTTCTTCGGTGCTCGAATCAGGGTGCACATGGCCAGGTAATTTGTAGGGTCTCACGCACCCAGAACAGCCAGTGGGTTTAAGTGCTATAGGCAGCCTAGGAGAATGAGGAATTATGTGTCCCTCCATAAACCAATCTCTCATCGAGACTTGTAGGAGGGCGCTTAACCTCCTTCTCCAACAAGGGTGTGACACTGAAGCTGAGTGGAATTACTAACCCCATTTCAACCACGAGGTACGTGGACACAGTTGGAATTAACAGCAAGCATGCTACTAACTGGCTGCAAACCCTCCCTTAGAATGTGAGCACGCCCTTAACATATAAAAGTGTTTAATTCTGTGGTTTGGATGCACTCTTAATATTAAAAGAAATCTGAATGCCGGTCCTTAAGAACATTAACAAGATGATTAGTAAGTGTAATGAATGGAACATTTCTCTTTGATTAAAATGTTTGTCTGTGTGTTCTTTTTCAGTGATCTCTAAAAGCATGAAGCACAATATGTAAATACTGTGATATATTTTGATCTTTTTTAATTTTTGTATAAAAAAAGGAAAAAAAAAAACTTTCGACAGTAATATATTGACCTTTTTTTATACTGGATTCTGTCATTTATGGACTTTGAAAATATTGTAAAGTTCCCAAACCCATACAATACGCATGATAACACCAGGATTTGATAAAGGTATCAAAGATCGAGGCTGGGAATGAACAGTACTCACTGCTAATGATGCTGTGTGAACTAACGGTACTGAGACAGCGTGTTGCCTGCGTGCCTTATCGCATGGAGGAGGGAGAAATCCCTATTCTAATTTGGCTCTCAACTCTGTGTTTGCATTGCACATACGCATTAAAAGGGTGAAAAAAACTGGCTGAAAACAAAGAATAAAAAAAGGATGCAGCCCTGAAATGGAAGAAGATGCTGTTTCACCATCGAGTCAAACAAGAGGATTTGCAACTTGCAGAGTAAACAAAGCCAAGCTCCATTCACTGCTGCCTGCTGTTGACGTGATGGAAACGGCACTTTTTTGGCTAGGCAGAACAACCTTGGCTACCTGTGGGTAGTTCCACTGCTACCAAGAAAAGCTGGGGTTTTTCTCAAGAAAAAAAAACAACCCACCTTTGAGTCTGTGGCTGAAGATGCGCAAGCGTTTTGTTACTGCGGAACCCAAATCACCCAACAAGCCTGCACTGCAAGACTTCAAAACACAAAACGTAGCAATACTTTTAGTGCAGAGCTGTAGGCCAGGGAGGGCTCAGCTGAAGTCTTTTCTTGAACAACTGAGCACAGAATGTTGCTGTTGGGGTTCCCAGAACTTGGGAGTTTGGAGTACTTAATTGTCTTGGTTTGTAGGGCTCACTTGTGTTTGCTTTTTCTTGGTTTACATGGTTTTATTTGTAAACTCTAACTCTGCACGCTCCTCTTGTCCTCTTCCCTCTCTCCCCTTTTCAGTCTCTCTCTGAATTCTCTGTCTAGGGCGCATCCCATGCAGAGCAAAATAATGAATACAGGGAGGATTGTGATTTTGGTATCTACATATGGCATTAAGTGAGATCAATTAAAAAATTGCATACTATTCCACTGTTAATATTTTCAAAGATGTTGGAAAAAACAGAGATTGTGCAGTAAAAAGACATAAAAATTACTCCAGGGACGAAGAAAATCGTTTACAGACGAGTCTGTTCAGCTTACAATGAAAATCAAGAGGCAATCAGATTCCTTTACAGGGAGGAGATGTTTATATTAACAAGTTTTTAAATTGAACAGAGAATGATGTACAAATATCCATCCAACGTGTGGAACTGAAACTACACAAAATCAAATAAAGTAAACCATGGATTTTAAAACGGTGAGACTGGTTAATCCTAACCAGACCAGTGATGTAAACCCCATCACTTTAATGCCTTTTCAATTTAACAGATAATTTCTGGAGGTAATATTTTAATTCATAGTTGGTAGGCTCTGTGTAGGAGTCTCGGGTGAAATTAGGAGCCTGATCACAATATCAAACTGGATGATGTAAGGGCTCCTTGTGATCCTAGAGAATACAGAAAGGAGTAATTTTTGGTGCATTGAGTAGATCTGAACTCTTTGTTAGATCCTTGTTCCACTGCATTTCTGACAGCAGCTGCTGCCAGAGAGGACCTGAAGGGGCCAACTGCCCTGTACAAGCAGACTTAGCGCTAAGGTAGTTCTTGCTCCAATATTCTGCAGAACAGTAGGAACATGCTCAGTGCTCCACACAGGTAGGGTGACATTTGATTGATGCCTGTGAGCTCTGTGACTTGGGTCCTAGTTTTCCTTGAGCTTATCCTTTTGTCAGCTGGGAGTACTTGTTATCTGCTGGCAAATGCTGAAATGGCCATCTAGCTTGGTAGATGTGGACACGAAAGACTTACAGCTGTAGGCAGTGAACTTTTGTTACCTGTCTCTGTTAGCTGCTTAGGGTCTACCCCTTCACATTGCTTACTCTACTTTGTATCTTCACCAGTTAACGACCATTTTCTTGGTCACCGTACAGATTAAATTCATATAAATTCAGATCAACTAACAAATCAAGAAACAAGAATTATGTAACTCAAAACAGCAATGAAAATGCATTTTATTTACTTCCATTTCAGGTTGTTAGCTATCACTTTTGGTGTAGGGTTTTTTAAAGGCATAAGGAGCAGCTGAACATGCTCCCACTGGTTTTTAGTGCTTTTTAAAAAAACCCTCTGCTGTCCCAAATTAAAGCTAAAAATCTTCTGTGGAAGGTTGAAGGCAAATCTCTCATTGATGTCACTGGGAAGAAGATCTGTAATTGTTCCCTTAATGTACAGTTGCTCTTCCCATCTCCCCCAGTCATCTCCAAACTAAAAGCAATTCTCTACTCCAAACCACACTGTGGGCTTCTACGTTTAAATTCCTGCACGTGTCCTGTTCATGGAACTTCTATCGGTATCAATGAGAGTTCAGTCCCCAGAATGACTGCAGAAAGCACAAGAATCTCGAAGTGTCCACAAACAATCTACAATGCAGATAGAAAAGTCTTGTTTTACATACGCTGGCAAAAACTAAACAGCTTTCTATCTAGCTCCTACTTGAAGAAGTTTGATATCACTGAAGCTACAAGACAAGCTAACCTCCGAAGCTTATGAAATTATATTAAAATTTATATTTTCTCTGAGGAAATACCCCGAAGTCTTATTATCTTCAGGTAAACAAGTCAGTATTCCGTCTTCAACTTGTGGAATATCCAGTGCTTGTAGGCATCAACTGTGACCACTGCCAGGCCTGCAAAACATTGATACAGAATACCAGAATAGTGCTTTACCTATTGCTCTAATCGCTCTGCACGGCAGCTGTCCCCCTCCCAACACAGAGCCTCTGCTGCCACAGAACCCGAGACATTTGTTCGTACCAGAAGATTCTTGAGTTCATTTTGATAAAACCTCTTAACCACGGTTGTACTTCCCCATCTACAAGGCAGTGTCTGACCACTCGCAGTGTTTCCACACCAGTCAAGGAAGGAGGCTAGAATTATCTTCTTAGCACAGGACTGTGGCTGCTATCCATAGTCATCAGCCCTACTGCCTCAGATGCCAAACCTTTTGGTGATCACCTTTGGAAATTCCCCTCTCTGCACTGGTTTATTCTGCATCCAAGTACAGCAAATCCAGCACATACACAGGAGATCCATCTATGCACCCACAGCAAGGCTGGTACGCTCAGAACATCTGATTTACTGCACGCACAGAGGTTGGAGCTTGTGTGCAACAGCGTCTCTGGATTTCTGTCGCTGTCATTTCCATCAGGAATGTTGGCAGGTACAGATCCTGCTGTATACAGAGCCTACTGCCACTTCAGCTATGAGGAACTAACCAGCCCATAGAGGCCTGTGGAAAGCACAACTCCTGGTAACAGAATGAGGTACAGATCCCTGGGCAAGACTGAGATCAGTGCATTTGGCCTTTGCATTCTGAACTAAGTGCTCCTCATCAATAGTATCATATAAATCCACAGGCTGTGTTAAGAGGAACTGCTGAGTTTTGTATTGATTTCAGAGTCTAAAAGGAAATCTGTTCAGATCTCCATGTGCTTTCCACACACGCATATTTACAAGAGTAGGTTGGTCAATGATAAAATGTTTCAGAACAGTCGTGATCTTATTGGGAAGAGTTTAAAAGAAGCTGTGCTTTGCTCAGCAACGTCACGCCAAATCAGTTGATTATTTTCTTCCATATGCAAATGTTTACGTGGGTCTTTTTTGAATACTTTGAGTTTGCAAATAGCTCATGAAGATAAATTTTACTTCTAGGTAGTACTGGCAGTCTCATTCAAAATTCAGTCATCATCTCAGCCTTGCACAACGCATGATGCATTTTTTCCCTGAGGAAACCTCTCTCTTTTCTGTTTTGAGGAATTCAGAAATGCAGCTAAATGTTCCCACTAGATGTCAGTAGCAATAAAGAGGATTGACCGAGAGACTGCTGTGGGTCAGTCCAAGGCTTGAGCAATGGATTTATCTTGAATCACTGAAGTATTTGGTATATTAGCTTCATGGATTCATCAATAAATATTCTGGGTAACACACTTAACTTGCTGCTCTTGGGGGAATCTGAAGCCCAGCCAAATTTATGTTTTGTCTTTGTTTTCTAGTTTACAAAACAAAATTCCTTAGTCTAATCTAACCCACCATGAAAGCATGGCTATTTCCATTATGATAAAAGATAACCATGTCTGCCTGCAGCCCAGGAGCAGAGGACAAGCAGCTTTCTTTAAGGCTTGTTCTACTTAAAATTGCAGCTAAAGAACATCTTTCCAGTTACTACCAACATCCTCTTCTCTCTATCATAGTGTAGCCTAACCAAATTTAGAAGCACAGTTCCCAAACTGAGTCCTAAGGGCACATGAACTCACTCAAAACCCTTAAAAACTGTTCCAACTACCAAGCTTTGAAGGCATGGCCACCTTGCCACAAGCCCTGGTAAATGGCTAAGGCTCTCGCTGCTCTCGCTGTGGTGGTGTCAGTCCTGGTGCTCCAGGAGCGGTGATGCTGCACCCGACTGTGAGCACAGGGAGCGCTCCATAAAGCTTTCAGGGGGAATGCATTGAGGGGAAGGAAACGGGGCCAAATAACCCCCGTGTCTGTAACTCTAGTTCAGTGGTGAAAGCTTGCTGGCAGCTCAAGAGGCCCCTTGACAGAGCGTGACCCGGTGGTTTGGCCTGTGCTGATGAGGGCACATGAGATTAATCAGGGTTGTGCAGCTGGACTCGGGGCTTGGCCAGTGAGTTCAGGAGTATTTCTCTGGGTTATGAAACAAGTGGCAGAGGAAACCTGGTCTGACTCCAAACTGAAACCTTTTCCAAGTGTTAATACATTACAATTTTAGATTTTAAAACAACAATCCAAGACAATGGTACATGCTCTGCTTTATTACCATGGGGGAAGCTGCCTTTCTTGTATACACTGCTTCTAACACTCCCTGTATATATAATGGTGATAAATGTGTTGCTATATGGATTTTTCTCCTGTGTGTTTAAAAATAAGAATGTTTCTTCTAACAAGAGACTTTCTGACTTGTTTTGTTTTTAAGAAACAAACAGATGAAATATTTAAGTGAGCTTTTGTCTTCTGCAACTTCATAAATTCAGCATTTGAAATCCTTGAGCCGACTGGCAAAACGTGATTGAGTTTTTAGCAGTTCAGGACATCCTATGCAATGATGAAAAATAATCCACGTTGAATGGCCCCATGGTTTTAAGATTGTCCTAGTACCCCTCCCTTCACAAAAAGCATGTTTGCTATGACCATGGCCTAAGTGCCAGAAAGCCCACGTTGTTACTTGGCCACTTACTTTTCTTCCCCACACATGCAAGCTCAGTGTCCCCTTTCAGCTGCTCCCCACTGTGCTGGCTCGAGTGGTGCCAAACGAGATTACACCGTCTGAGATTTCAGTCTGCAGTGCCTACAGCTCAAAACTAATCTATAAATTCTTATACGTAGTACATGGTTTTGCCATCAGCCAAACACAGTGGAACTCTTGGGCCAGAACAAAAGAACTCACTCATTTGTAAAGCATACTAAGATGCCACAAATGGTAAATAACCATCCTTGATCAATGTAACTGTGCCTTATTAGCCAGTATAGTCAGTAGATATTATAAAGGAGTCTTAAAGTGATTTTCCTGGTCATGAAATGCTAATTTAATGCTGCCCTCTAGAGGAGATCTTTTTTACATAGAGAGAAATACATTTTGTGCAACTTCTATGCCATGATGCTGTCCCTTAATTGACAGCACACGTATAGATGGCTGCACATTTTGCATAATTATATGCTTTGAATAGATATTTGTAAATCAGGAGCACATAGACAGAAACTTTAACCATTTTTTTCTAAAGCTGGTACTTCTTTCTTGGGAAATACCATTATAGTCTCACTTCTTCCCACAGCAGGGGAGGTAGAACTAGATGATCCTCAAGGTCCCTTCCAACCCAAAATACTCTCAGGATTCTCCCCCCACCCCCTGTGCCCAGGCAGTTTGTGTTGTACAAATAAAATCTATGTAGTTGGTTACCATTCAAGTTTCCATTTTAAAATTTTAGAGAGGGAAAGCTTTGAATTACTTTCTCTACGGGCAACAGATTTATATTTAGGATATGCAAAAATATCACTATCAACAAATGATAAAATTGTAAAAATGTAAAAAGCATCCCTAAAGCAATTGTCCTGGACAAATACTGTGCAATTCTGGTCAAATTCAGACCAGTGGGTTTGGTTCACGTTTGCTCTAGCAGAGATGGTCCCAGCATCCTCAGTAGGTGCCCAAGGGTGGATAGAGGAAAACCTCAATGCTCCTCCACCTTATTTGACACCCCTAAGTTTTACCTGGTAAGTATCTGCTGACATGTTAAAAGCACAGCAGCTTTTCAGTTGTTTAACCAGGAAGATTTGCCATGTCAGGTGACGTATTTTATAGCTTTCAAGAGGCCAAAGGTACTTTAGCTTGCCAAGACAATCACTGTGGCATATACCAATTGTGGCAACCTTGCAGGACAGCACAGATGTAAGAATATTTCTGAGAGCTGTTTGCAATAGTGATTTTTTTTTTTTTTTTTTTTTAAAGAGCAGGGGGAACATCTGGTCACTGTAGTTTAGTCCCAGTGCCATTAGTACAGTTTGAAATACTTCACAGCTCCATTTTGGGCAATCTACTGCAGGCTGAAGCAAACTAGTGAGTAAAAAAAAAATCCACTTCCTAAACTTTGTTTTCCTTGTTTATCATTTAAATCTATAAGCTAAAAATTACTCCTAGGATTCTCACATCCCCAGGTGAACTACTGCAACTTTTTGCATGTGCTTGCGTGCCACGAGATGGCACAACAACAGGGACGGCCAACTGTTGTGTAATCCCCAACTCCACTGAGTGCCGAAAACCTGACACTTAGAAAAGAATGGGAGAAGAACTTAACAGATCGGATGATTCTATATTACTGTAGAGAGCCTGGGGGAAAACCACAGGAAAGCTGGGAAACATGAGTTTTCAATGCATAAGAAGTGGCATTTTTGACAACAGAGTGGAGTAAGAAATACGTTATTAACATTTGCGGTTTTCCTGTGTCTCAGGACAACAATCAATCCCTACTTGCTAAGTTCTCATAGCTGGGCAGTTTCATGGAACGCTCAGCTCACTTTTGAGTCTGTGTGTGGTTTCTTATATAATGTAGATACTAATGAGAGAAAACAAAATGGAGATGTTGCAAGTATCTGCAATGCTTTTTGCTGTAAATGAAACTAATACCAACTCGATGCTTTTTTATAGGCTGTTAAACACTGCATTGTACACTGAACTTTGAAAGGTTAACTTCATTTCATGAAGCGGGTGCATCTCAAACCTGCCTTCCTGCAATTACATAACAATTAGGACAAGGTTTTGCAAAGCAAAGTGTTACCCAATGCATTTCCAAATTAAGCAGAATAGGTAGTAAATTGCCATTAGCTGGAAGGGAAGCTGGATTCCTGTTGTATTTGCTGGCTAGTTTTATAGAGTGCAGTTATACAGATAACTTCACAACACAGTAACTTTTTGCACTACTGTTTGGGATTCTTTCTTTTCATATCTTAGAAAACAATCAAAAATACTCAATATGATGTGATATTCAGCACAAAATACCCCAGTCAACACTGAAAGCCACCTGTTCCCTTGCATTAAGTTACTTTAGATATAGAAATATTTTCAAACTGACACGTATGCTAGCATTTCTGAAACAGCATCATTTGAGAAACTATACCTGCTGGTGTATTTTAGATCTAAATTAAAATCTCACTTATCTGTATTCACTTTAAGAAAACACATCCAACGTGAGCTTTATCTGTCCGTATTTGTTTTGAAATTATGCTGATAGCACTTAATCCTCTAACATGTTATACAACTGTCCCCTATTTATGTGAGTGGTTGCATCACTTCAGTAAGACTGGTCAGAGGAGAAAGGGCTGTTGCTGTGTCTGTGTGTGCATCTTGCACACCTTGAAAAAAACGTAGTTTTGTTTTGAATGTATTTACATGATATTTTATACAAAGCTGATTGAAGCTCTGTAAAATGTATCACCTTTTATAAGAAGTATGTATAGATATAAAAAATACAGAAAATGTACTTAACATCTCTATTTGCAAACTTTTTGTGAATCGTAATCATGTATTTGCTGTGAAAAGCATTCTATTTACTCATTTCTTTGGGGAACAACTGCTTTAAAAATGAAGGCATTGATAACAGTATTTCTTATCCATTGTTTTAACATGTTAAGATGGTATTAATTAGTACAGCATCATGTATTTCTAGTTTAAAGCTGTAATGGACAGTGTATTAGCTTGAGACTTCCAAAAGTACTTTTCCTTATGCTTTCTGTAACAAAAGCAAAGACTGGATTTTGAAAAGGGTCTCTCTGTACAGATTGCTTTTACAGTTGTGTGAATATGTATAATGAACTCTGCATTTGTAACCAAGAATAAACTTTCTAAACTGTAAATGTTCAGGTTGTTATTATAAATATCTTAACCAGACAAGAGTTCAAATAAAGATTAACAGCCATTATTAACTTTTCCTCCGCTGTCTTTTGTTACCTAAAACACGACTCTTATGCAACAATGGAGTTTAACTTCCTGAGTTCAATCTAAGTGCAAAGCAATTTGCATTCTCAATATTACAAAAAAATGAAATTGAATTGTTTGATAAACACAGGAGCAACTAGAGATAATTACTGGTGGCTGTATTGAGTCAGCAACACACTCTGCCAAGTGTGTAGTTTTCAAAGGGTCTCCTGTTTTTTGAGTCTTCTTAACAGATGTTGTCAGTTTGAACAAAAGAATGGGAATATCTTTGGAAAGTTAAAAAAAACCAAACCAAAATCTGGCATCTTTTAGAATAAGTTTATGAACTCAGTTATGGGGCACAATACCCACACTGGCAGAGGACTCAACCCATCCCAGCACATCCCTTCTGGTTCTTTATTGTATTTTCCTTTAAGTAATTCCATTCAAACAGCAACAGAGGCACAACCACTCTAACCCAGTGACAGTTCCCCCTTTTAATCGTAGCTGTTGCTTATCCTACACCCAGCTCTGAAGCAGTCAGATCTATCTGTCTGTCCCTCACCAAACAGAAGCACAACAACAGAAATAGTTTGGATTAACTTTTGCTGAAGTAGTCAAGTATGTGTTAACAATTAAGACACTACTAACAGTGAGGCCATGATCTCAAATCATATTCAGTGTTAAAGAAACCGCCTCGATGTGCAAGCATTTCAAAAGAGTGTGTTATGATACTGGAATCATAGAACAGTTTGGGTTCCAAGGGACCTTAAAGGTCATCTAGTTCCAGCCCTCCTGCCATGGGCAGGGACATCTACCACTGGATCAGGAGCTTCAAGCCCCATCCAACCTGGCCCTGAACACTTCCACGGATGGGGCAGTCACAACTTCTCTGGGCAATCTATGCCAGTGCCTCATGGTGACAAGCATTCAGAAGATGCTAAGACTGCTGAGATGCTGGGTAACCGAGTGGGATTGGGGCAGCATCCCTACTGTGGTTGCAAATCATGGGGTGCAGCTCCCTCCCAGCAGCCTTGCGGGACTCCCTCGGTGGCAGTCTCTCCCCCTCGGTGCCACGGGACCTACGACATGAAATCCCTGCTCCTGACGCTGCAAGCTCGCCTCGGCGCTGAAGTTTTGGGGCTCTCTAGAGGCTGGGGCTGCGCTCTGCGGGGAGGGGCCTGCACCTCTCGTCCCGCCCGCAGTGTCGCGGGCGGCCGGCAGGGGGCGGTGCGGCGGCCCCTCCCCGCGGCCCCTCCGAGCGGCCATGCGGGCGGCGCGCTCCCGCCGCCAGACCCTGGAGCTGCGGCGGCGCCTCATCGGGTAAGAGCCGGGGGGGGGGAGAGGCGGGAGGAGAGGAAGTGGATGCCGCCGCCTCGGGGCCCGGCCGACCCGCACGCTCGCCCCGGCACGTCGGCAGCTCGATTCGTGGCGCTCGGGAACAGCAACGATTGATTCTTCAGCGGGGGGAGGGAAGAGACTAAAGCGGAACAGCGCTCGGGAAGTGCTGCCGCCCGCGCAGGAACTGCCGGGAGCTGGGACCGCCCCGACCCTGCCCCCTGCTCCGCAAACCCTGCCCTCTACACCCGCAAAACTTGCTCTCTGCACCCGCAAAGCTTGACCTCTGCTCCTGCAAAATCTGCGCTCTGTATCCACGAAACCTGCCCTGTGCTCCTGCAAAACTTGCCTTCTGCTCCCACGAAACCTGCTCTTTGCACCCGCAAAAATTTGACCTCTGCTCCTGCAAACTCTGCCCTCTGCACCCACAAAACTTGGCCTCTGCTCCTGCAAAACCTGCTCTCTGCACCCACAAAACCTTCCTGCCCTCAGCACCCAGACTCGGTGGCACTGACAGCGCTCACAGCCCGGGCTGCTGGAATGAATTACGAGACACATTAACAAAATTTCCATCCCTTGTCTCTTTTCTGCTCCCCCGAGGGATGCTTCGCCTTGCAACCCTGCCACCCTCGGCTACTGAACTGTTGTGAACACCTTCCTGCTGTACCTTACACACTAACAAGCAATCCGTCAAGGCTACTTTAATCTTTAAACACTTTTACAAATGTTGGAGCTGGACTGACAGTAAACGCTGGAATTACAGCCGTGCCTTTATACAACCTTGAGGGCTCCCCCATTAGAGTATTTAATCTTCCTACAGCACATTTGCCCTGCCACCGCCTCTTGGAGCATGGAACAGTCAGGAAACCATTACAGAAGATCCCGACTGTTTTACCATTCTCCTTCCACCTCACACAGAAAGTGCAGGATTCCTGTAGAGGAAGGAGAGTGAGGCAGTTTCTTACTTTTATCCTTCTCTTTGTTTTCTTTTTATTTGGCTTTTTGGGTTTTGTTGTTCATTTAACAATCATTTTGTATTTATGGTCAAATTATTTTATTTTTATATAAGCAATCTCTTACTAAATGAGGCGTGGAAACTTGGCACTGCCCCTCAGAGCCAAATCCCTGCAGCTCCTCCTAAGGCAGACAGAAATGTGTCAGTTTTGCTTGCTTAGAAATTTATTTAAAGAGCTAAACAAAACATGCATTTAAGTAGACCCCCGCCTTATAAAATCACTCAAGGTTTCAGCTGAGAGGAGGGAAGCTCTACACAGACATAACAATTGCTCACACCCTGCTACCTGGAAAATCAGGATCTTGGCAAGTATATTAAAAACAATCACAAGGCAAAAGAAAGGCAAAAAATAGGGTTTTGAGAACACAAAGAGCAGGCAGTGAGGAACTGTAGTTAAGACCGGGTGAAACTACAGCAGTACCTCTCCTCTCCCTGTATGTTGCGGTTTGATTCCTAATGAAGGGCTTTCAGTGCTGGAGTGTTTGTTCCCTTCAAGTCTAACAAAGTTGGACTGGATTTAGAGCAGAAGCCTGTTCTTTCCCCACCGCAGGCTGTTTCAGGGGCCAGCAGCGGGATGACAGCATGTGCTGGCAAACTGGAGAAAAGTCTTCCTTGTGATTAACTGACTGAATTGTAAACACTGCCAGTAGAATTAACTATGCAACTTTCAGAGTTCACTAAGATTTATTTTGCTTTCCAATGCTTGCCATAGCTCTTCTTGCAAGCTGTTTTTCTCCAATGATCCAGTAAAGATTGTAAAAGCAAAAGGCCAGTACATGTATGATGAGAATGGAAGACAATACCTGGACTGCATAAACAACGTTGCTCACGGTAAGTTAAAAGTCAGGTTATTTGATACTTTGTTTTCCTAAGTAGAACAAGGAACAAGCAGTACTTGCATCAGAGCACTGGCTGTTTAATTGGAAAGACCAAAGAAACATCTCCTAAGCCTACAGTGTGTGAAATTAGTTTGCACTTGAATATGTGTGCAGTAATGTGCTTTCCAGACATGCTTCCCATTCTGTCTTCCTAGGAATGAATATACCTAACTGTAAGACTAACAAATAGGTTGACAGTTTGTTGGATTTATAGGAGCTACTACTAAGGGTATAGTCACAGGACCACTGCTCAGTGTGGCACCCTGGATGTGTATTACAGAATAGCTGCTGGTTTCCTTCACTATTTGACTGCTCTCTAACGGGTCAGTACTGCCACTACTTCCCTGGCAGGGCCACTAATCCTTTCACAGCAAATGAACATACCCAAACCCCTAAGTTATTTGAATGCCTACATTAGACACTTTGGTTTAGCTATTTCCAGTATTTACTACAGAGTACAGTAACAGACAGTTCCAAACTTTAAGCAAAAAACCAAAGTTTTCATTACACCTTGAAAGCTTTCACTTAAATTGTCCTCTGCCGACAGTGTCATTACTGCCCCACTAACAAGTGATGACAACTCTCTACTAACAGACAAATGTAAGTGTTAAGCCATCACGCTTGTGTTAGCAAACACCATATGTAACAGGGAAGAATTCTCATTCCACTCTCCACATTCTCTTGCAGTTGGACACTGTCACCCTGACGTAGTAAAAGCAGCCCACGAACAAAACCAATTGTTAAATACAAATTCTCGATATCTTCATGACAACTTGGTTGACTATGCAGAGAGGCTTTCAAAAACACTACCTGAGAAGTTATGCATCTTTTATTTTCTGAATTCAGGGTAAGTGAGGTGTATTAGAAACTGTTTTCACTAGGTCTATACAGACAAGTAAAATTATCAACAGCAGATCTGGTGTGGATGACTAGATAGCAACAAAAAACCCCCAATATTTGTGGGTTTGGTTGTTAAAGAAACTATGGTCTTTTTAGACCTTAAGCAACTCTGAAGTTCATATTTAGCAAGCTCTCCCATCAGGAAAACCAAAGCTAGCTCTTTATTTAAAAAAGGATCTGTTATGTTTATAAGGCCTAGGAAGATAGCAAATTAATGTAAATATTTACTGTATTAGTTTCTGGTCTGACTTGTCTTCTGAACTCAAAATTACTCCTATTAACAAAATTAAATGCAACAATGCATATTTCTGCTTGGGACAGCTAGAAAAAAGAAAAAAGAAAATAACTATTTCCAAAGTAGTTTCTGTACTCCAGCTTTTTAAGAGGGATGCTGCTCTGCTGAACAGTCCTACCTAATGATTACTAAGGGATCTGTGAGTAGATCCATTCTCTGCAGACACAAACAGCACTGCAGGGGAGGAGTGGAGGTCAGAACTTCAAAACTCAGACAGACACAATGAAACACTTATAAATCTTTTCAATCGTAGGTCTGAAGCTAATGATCTTGCCCTCAGATTGGCACGACAGTACACAAAGCACAAGGATGTTATAGTTTTAGACCAGTAAGTATATTGGCAATTTTATCTTCTACGGGGTACAAGGCTCAGTTTCAGTCTGTGGTCAGAGCATCTCATAAAGCCTGTTGTAGTCGAAAGATTGCAGCCAGGGGGCTGAGGGAAGGAATTTTTACCCCTTGTTTAGTATTTGTGAGATCAGCCCAGAAAACCATGTCCAGGCTGGGCTCTCCAGTACCCAACAGACATTAAACATACTGAAAGGAGCCAGCAGTGGCCCTGCCACAGTGGGTAGGGAACCATAAAAGGCTAGGAAAATTGGGTTCATTCAGCTGCGAAGAGGCAGCTAACGGGAGATCTTACTGGAACTTGATGGTATGGAGCACAAAAGACAGCCAGCCCTGAAGGTGTATGGTGACAGGAAAAAAAACCACAACAGATCTAAACTGAAATCTGAGGAATTCTGATAAGACATAGGGGAAAGACTGTTATATCACAAAGGTGGTCAAATATTAGAGCAGGACGCCCAGAAACTCCATTGTTGGTGTATATTCAGAAGTGGCTAGACACATCCATCCTTTCTAGTTGTTCTGCAATCCTGCTCATAACTTACATTGCTGTTATACTAGTAACTGGCTCTGATAAACTGGCAACAAGGTTCCTTTGTGTCCCCTCCACTCACATGTGCAAAAGAATCCAAATACTAAGCTGACAGAAATGTCAGTTTTTCTCAGCTGAAATGGGGCTGTATCCCCACCAGGCGGCAGAGCCTAACTACTCTTTAGCTATCAGTAATGCTAATCCTAAAGAACTCTTGATACTGAAGAAATTACTGTTTAGTTCTGCTAATTGTTTTTTAAGTGCTTACCATGGACATCTGACATCCTTGATTGACATAAGCCCATATAAATTCAGGAATCTAGAAGGACAAAAGGAATGGGTCCACGTGGTATGTACTTCAGCCTGTAACTACCAACTACTTGTCAATTTAACGAAGGCTTATTTCCTATATACTGATAACACAGTACTGTTCCTTTGCATAGGCTCCTGTTCCAGACACATACAGAGGACTTTATAGAGAAGACCACAAAGACCCAGTAACAGCCTATGCTAACGAAGTGAAAAACATTATCGAGCAAGCACATAACAGAGGCAGAAAGGTAAGAAATTATTTCCCCACTCATTTGTCTTGCCTCACAAAACAAGCATGACTGAACATCAACACTATTCAGGACTACTGAGCTAAGTGGTACAGACTTGTCAAAAAGCAAAAGATTGCATCATCTTGGAATTAACTAATGACAAAGAGCTTGCTAACTGCTAACACCATTTCCACAGCTTTCTGTAATGGGTTCAAAACATTACATGTCCCATGTGTTTCAGATTGCTGCATTTTTTGTTGAATCTCTGCCAAGTGTGGGTGGTCAAATCATTCCACCAGCAGGCTATTTTCAGAAGGTTGCAGAGTAAGTGGTCATTTATTACCTTTTCAAATTTAACATGCTTGCTAAAGATGAATTATTTCTCTGCCTGCTGTAGTATATAGCTTGATAGGCAGGAAAGGGCCTTTGCCTTCACATTAGGGCACAGATGTTGTATGACAAAAACCTGCTTTTAAGCAGATCTAGATTCTAGATCTAGACCTAGAATATGGGCCTATGTTTGCTTCCTAGAAGTCTGCAAAGTAATGCTTTTCCCCGTGTTCTTAAACAGTAAATACTATGTTCCATTTCCTCTTTGAAGGCAATAAAATCTGTTACATTACAGGCATGTGCACAAGGCAGGAGGTGTGTTTATCGCTGATGAAATTCAAGTTGGCTTTGGCAGGGTTGGCAAGCACTTTTGGGCATTCCAGCTTCAAGGAGAAGATTTTACACCTGATATTGTCACTATGGGAAAACCAATAGGAAATGGGCACCCCCTTGCCTGTGTAGCAACAACAAAAGAAATAGCAGGAGCATTTGCAGACACAGGAGTAGAGTATTTTAATACAGTAAGTAGAAATTCAACTAAACTCCCCTTTCTACTGAGGTCAGAGCATTATAATTGGATATCAATGCAGTGTTTTGTTAATTTTTTATCACCTACAGTTACTGTTTATATTGTTTGCATATTTCTAGTGTGTTACTTTATTTACTGGCTCCATCTGATAGAAATGGCAATGTGCTCTTTGTACTACTGACACTACACCTCCAGTGACAAGGTGGCTTCTTTCTTGCCTGTGTGTGTTCTTCTCCTGAACTCAGTTTGGAGGGAACCCTGTTTCCTGCGCCATTGGATTAGCTGTGTTGGATGTGATAGAGAAGGAACACCTTCAGGCTCATGCCATGGAAGTAGGAAACTTCTTGATGAAGCTACTCAATGAGCAGAAAATCAAGCATCCCATCATTGGTGATGTCAGGTATCAGTGCCCAATTTACATTTTTAGCTGCTTTTTGTTCAAATAAGTCCATCTCAGTTGGACTGTCTGAATGAATTCATTAAATCTATCTTCAGCAAAAATCAACAGCCTGCGATACATTGGATAAGCTCAAGTTTGCTTTAATCTAAAGCCTGACACTTTAGGCCAGTACTGCTCTATTGATTTATTAGTTGCTAAAGGAACTCACTTTCCTGCTTGAACTCTTCAAGTGCCCAAAGAACAGAATGAGCTAGATGGAAAGCATGTTTAACATCAGGTCCTGTGCTGGCATTCTAAGCAGATAAAAGTCTGTACTATATTACTACTTAAGAGCAGCAATACATTCTCTATCACCAGCCCAACATCAGGTAATTCTTACACAGTAAGAGTTTCTGTTTTCACTCACAGTTCCTTCTGACAGATTTGACTATTTTTATTTCTTTTAAAGGGGTTCTGGCTTATTCATTGGAGTTGACTTAATCAAGGATCAAGCAGAAAGGACCCCAGCCACCGCAGAAGCAGAGTATCTAGTCACAAGGTACATGCAACAATCATTCGTGAGGTACTGAATAGGCAAAGCAGGCAAAGTAACCTTGCCACTCAATAGTTAATACTGGCAACCAGCAGAAAGAAACCAGTCAGTGCAGAAAAGCATCCTCAGGGCAGCCTGCATGATGATGCCTGTAAGTTATTCTGAACTAAATGCAAAAGGTAAACAACTTTGTCACTGCTCTTTCCAGACTTAAGGAAGAATACATTCTACTCAGTACAGATGGGCCAGGAAGAAATGTACTTAAATTCAAGCCCCCACTCTGCTTCAGTATGGAAGATGCAAAATTTGTTGTGGACACAATTGACAAGCTGCTAACAGGTACAGATTCAAACTGCCTTAGAGGGGGTTGGCTGCTGAGACAGCCCTAAAAGTCAGTGCCAAGCCACAGAGCCTGCTTTTCAGAAGGGCTGAAATACAGCCAAGCTGAGGGATGCTGAGCACTTGAAAGAATTAGTCATAGTCCATGCAAGCTTACGCTTTACTTCTAAGTTATTCCATTTAAAAGTTGACTGTTTAGTCTACAGGTGCATGTGCCTTCTAAAAATCACTTAGCTTTGGAAGGGGCTGAAGCCTATCTCAAAGAGGACTGGTAAAAGCTGTCCAAATTTCATTCCTTACAGCCAAAACGTGCATTTGCCATTTCAGCTTTCTACACAAGTCTAAAACTTGTCTCAAAGTCTTAACTACTTAACTGTTACTTATTCTCTCTGCAGACATGGAAAAAGAATAAATGAAGCAACAGAAAACATCCACATGTTCCACCTAAGCAGGTATTGATTTATATTCATTTTTTACTATTTAAAAGTCACACTCTATGTGTTAGTTTACAAGTTAGGTCCAACACATCCCAGAAATGCCGACCACTAGAGCAGGCTGTGCTTGCCTAGGAAGCTTTAAGAGTGATAGGGTTTAACCCTTGGCATTCACCTCAAGACAAAACCAGCTCTTCTGCTAGCTGCTCAGTGCCTCAAGTCCACACACAACTTCTCAGCAAGTCAACCCTTTAACTGCCTTTAAGGACAGGAGCACTGTACAGTCCACATGCCACCATCTGGGAACCTCCACTGATGCCAACAGCTTTATGAAGAGCTCTAAACAGTACTTTTACTACTATAGCTCCTGTTTTATGTAACATATGACTTCTGAAATAGCATTGCCTTCTGTTTTCTTGAGAATATGACTACTTCACAAGTTCACTTCAGGTTCATGGTCGTTAGGCTTAAGCACCAAATCACCCCTATATACTCAGTCTGTAGGCATCAGTAAGACTGAATCCTGTTAAGTTTTCCATGCCTTATAAATCTTAATCTGTTGAGGTTCCTGTATAGCCTAGAGAAAACATCGAACTGCAATTCGTTCTGCCACACACTCCATATACACTTACAGTTAACCCCTTACTAACAATCCTCTTTGATGCACTTCGTATTTCAACCTACTTTGACCAAAACACAACCTGGTGATCTTTAACCAAGTGCCCAGTAAAACTTCTAAGTGCCTAGACCAGAACATCCCTAACACGACCATCGGAAAGCAATGCAATCATTGGTGGCCTCAAACACCATACCAGAATCACCATGCTACATCCCTGAGCTAAGAATAAGCATCCTTTCCTTTTCACTCCATGTAATATTAGTATAGAAGGCATGAGAAAAATGTTAATAGTTTATTTAGCAAGTTAATGGAAAGACATACAGCTGTTTGTACTACATATTGAAAACAGATTACTCAGTGCCAGTTTAACATGGAGGCCTAATTTCATCTTTGTCTGCAACTGAACTAAGCAATAAAAATTCCTTTATTTTCCACAAGAAACCAAGAACGCAAAAAGCTCATTACCAAGTACAGGGCTAGTATGACACAACGTAAGCAAAAATAAGGCAATGACAGATTCCTTTTAACGATGTTCTTACAAAAAACCCCACTATTTTCTTTCCATAGGTTTCAATGTTCAAGATCTACTACAAAAAAATGACTACTACAGTAATGTATATTTAATCTTCATCTTAGCATGCCTTAGACCAAATAAGTTACCTTTCATTTTGTTATTTTCAGTAATCTTGTAATTAGTAAAAGCTTTCAGAGAAATAAATTTTACAAGAGCTTGCTTCAACTCTGGCAGAATTGGCTTTTATTTAAAACAGTGTATCCAAGACTGATTATAAAGGAATATATTTCTAGTAGCTACTATAAACTAGATTTTACATTAATACTCTTACAGGTTATAACTTTTCAAAAATTAAGATGACTGAGTTATTTCATACCTACTGCTACATATGCAAACTATTCCAGCTGCCAGTAGACACAGTACTGCAGCAGGTTTCATAAAAAGGTCCCTAGAAGCACACTATCCCAACAATGGTCTCAGTGACCACCTTAAGTCAAGAAACTTCAGTCAAATTCTTAACATCGAATGCACGAGCAACTGACAGGTAAGGGTCATGGTTCCCAAACCAGTTCTCATGAAATATTCTGTCCTCAAGACGTATCCAAGTAAGACTCAAATTAAGAGCACATGACCACCATAGGCAACAGCTCTGCATCCAGCCTTGCTTTCACCACACAATTACATGTTCTTTACATCACTAACATTTTATGCAAAGGAAGGGAAAGCCAGCTCTGCATTCAAGTATCAGTATCCTTAATTTCTGTTTAAGATCACATCACCTGTCAAGTAAGCATCACCTGAGAACACACTTCCAAATAGCACCAATGTTAACAGCCTGCTTACAAACTATTGCTAACACACCAGCCAGAAATACTGCAGCACTACAGTCCAGATACTATGCAAATTCCCACTGGGGGGGCAAGCTGTTAGAAAAATATTCTGCTACCCCTTGGTTCACAAGTAGTAAAACAATGCAGTAGAGCAAAGCACTTCCATTTTACATCTTGAGACAGTAATACTTTCAAATACTGTACTCGTGTTTCAGTGCTCTGCAGTTTTTTTAGTGTTCAAGTTTAGTATTAGGTTACACACCCCAGCTGTAAAGTTGTGTCAACTCATTTAATATCAGCTGCATTTTTTACACAAGACTTCAATTTAACTTGAGTCTTAAGACTTCTAACTTTACAGCAAGTTCTTTTCAAGGACAGTCAGCAGGAAGCAGCAAATTCTAGTCCCTGCAGGAATAGCTGCATCTCTTGTTAAAAAAGGAAAAAGGTCCTTAGTAACATCTATGTCTTGCCTTTGATTCCATTTCTGGTTCCCCTTAGCTTCAAACAACTTGTTACAAGAAAAATTTTATCAGATTTTAGCTTTAAAAGAAATTAAAAATCAAACAGACAATTGCAACAAAGACCAGAAGTTACCTTTTGCAGCAGCACTTGCTACTAATTACAAAATCTTGTACCCAGACTATTCTGCAGCAAGACAGGCAAATCACACATTAGTCACTGCCTTAAACTAGCAGTAAACTAGTCAAAAAAGCATATTTTCAGCTGGTCACTAGAGAAAGATCTGCCTTTATAGTGGCAGCTTTGTTGTTTTCCCTCCCACAACCTTTAATGGTTTTTAGCCTTTTCCAATACATAAAAAGGCTGCAAAAATTCAGACTTTGCATTGGTCATTTAATGTCTAACCCATCTTTCAAGGCATGTACACACAGCATTAAAAACTTGTACAAAAGTCTCAGGCTCAAAAAAGTGAAAGACAAAGGAAGTGCACCGAGCTTCCTGCACGCTTCTCTTTGCTTCCTCTTGCAACGCTGTCTGGACTCCCAAGCCCTACTGAACCTTACACCTCTGCCTCCTCCCAGCAGAGCCCTACAAAGCAGACACTAATACAGTTAACACTGAGCCTGTACTCATCTCCAACATGAGCCCCACCAGCACAGCCTCAAGAGCAGCTGGGGCTTTCCACCTGAGTCAGCTTCCACAACCTCCAAGCAGACACGACTGCAGTTTTTGCTGCCACTTAACTGCGAGCACTGACAACTACCAATACTGCTTTCTAAATTTAAGATCAAAAACATTGTCACAACTCTTCATCTATCCAAGTATTGCCATGAACTAAGTTCTGGGAACATTACACTTGCGTTTTACTAATACGTAAGCTGAAGAATGGCACAAGACACTAGATTACGCCTTTTTTATTTCAAAAGCTAGGATAGCTTCAATATCCATGTCATGGTGAATCAGAACACATGTAAAATACCTTACAATACATTAGATTCCAAAAAGGTACCAAAAAGTACAGTAAAATTAACACTTCCATTACAGGAAATGTATGACACAAAAACAATACAAAATAAAAAGGTGGAAAGTGACACTGGTTCCCTAAGATGCATCTCATTCTGTACAACTGGAGTAATGCAGAGTCCATAGTTAACTCCAAGAGGCAGTCCCTAGATGCAGAGCTGCAGCTTTAAGCAGACCCTCAAAATCAGTTTCAGTTTAACCTATTAATAAAATCATTAATTAATATCTTCAGCAAGGCTGAAATTTACACACCACACTGTCTAGACAACTAGTTATCTGGAAGTATTAAACATGTAAAACGTTTCCAGGGAGCTCTTCCAAGTAAGATGCACATTTAACAGGCCATAGAAATTTATTGTAAAGTTAAATTTGGTACAGAACTGAAATATCCATCTACAGCATTGTATACAAAACCTATGCAGTCATTTTCCAAAAGAGACCATGCCACCGCATACCTGAATAAGTTTGATCAATATGGCTTGTAGTTATTCTGATGACCACCACGTCTTGGTGTCTTCCCGTAATTTGCACTGCCTTGACCTATGAACAAGAGAACAAATGCATTAAACTGCTAATTAGGTACGCTTGCTTATACCCAATACAGTTCTCTTTACTTACTGTAATCATAGCCTGGTCCATATCCATAATACCCATATCCTGAATAATCATAGCCTCCATAGCCACCATAACCTTGCTGATAGCCGTATCCTTGATTCCCATAACCCTGGTTCCAGTAATTGCCATAACCTTGATTCCAATTTTGACTTTGAGCTATAGAAGGGAAAACCATCCACAAAATCCCATTTTAGTACACACAACTTATTTAGAATGTGTCCATACTAAAGTAGTGTGTGTGGTACTTACCGCCGCCTCTTCCACCTCTGCCTCTTCCTCCATAGCTACCTCTTCCTCCGCCACTACTGAACTGTTGCTGCTGGTATACTTCTTTTGGCTGTGCTACCTTAATCTCGCACTGGAAATTAAAAACAAGGTAGAGTGTGTATGGGTCCTGCTATAAGACAGCAACCTAGCCACCCAGTAAAGCCAGAGGTTACTCTGGAGGCAAAGATGATATGCATACTGTGCTCCATCATGCCCCCAGGACTAATGCAGATCCCAAACAACCCAATTTATTATGCCACCTGGGCAAAGGTAAGTCACATTTGGCCACTAAAAGCAGACCACTGCTTTGGGAGTATTTTATGCTGCTTATACTCTACCACCAACTTCCAAATGGAAAAGGAAGGTTAGTCACTGTTGGCACAGAAAGCAGGCCACTGCTTTCATAGCTTTTTAATACCACCCATTATTATCTACCATGGATGAGATGCTGAAGCCACCTAAGGACAACAACTGCTCCTGCAGGAGCCATGAGGCTGCCCTCTATCCTGGTACAGCCTCAAAAGATGAGGCTGCTGCTATTGAACCACCTTACCTAAGTTGCACTGAATGAACAAGACTGAGAAATGCATGAAAACAAGTTTTCCTGGCAGCCTTCAAACACCCTCTATACACTGAGCATCTGTGTTAGACCATAAAGTACATTTATAAACACTAGAAATCATCTCTTATCAAATGCTAACAGCTAAAACCAACCAAAACTGACATCCAAGGCAGGTTCTCAAGCTGCAGTTCAAGTTGCCAGTCAGCTTCTTAATAACTGAATCTGTGCCTAGTCTGAGATGAAGGATACTGCTGCTGTGAAACAAACAGCTCCCTGGAATAGCAGTACCTGAGCAGGCTCCTTCACAGAGGAGCTTTAAGGTAACCCCCTCTATCACTACAACACAACCAAGCCATAGTTACTAGATACACAGATCATTTCTCAGCTCCTTTTCCACAAAAGCATTAATCTCTCCTGAAAATAAACTTCACTGCTAACTACAGTGTCTTAACAACTACCAGTGCATTAGGTTTGCCAAATTGTATGCTGTGCTGTCAATGCCAGCCTTTAACAAAGGGCAATCTAAGTCACTGTCACTCTTTATGACCAGATGTAACTGGGCTCTGAAGTTGCTTATGATCATCACTGGCCATGAAGCAATGGAAGAGGGACACATCCAGCCAGCACACATCATCTGTCTCCAGTCCTCCTCTCAATAGCTTAACTTAGGAGTCTCTATTAGCTATTCCCAAGGATAAGCACTGTCAGCTGTTCAGAACATCTCATCACTTTTACAGTAGTTCATGTAACCAGCTAACCAGTTACAAGTTGCCAGAAGCATATATTTACTCTCTGCATCCTGGTATTGAATTTGATTTAGGTAGAAGAGAGGGCTGCAGGGCACCAGAAGTTGTCCCCATGTCAGACAGAGCCAGTTCCAGCCAGCTGCTTACAAAGTTAGTCTATAAGCCTTGCATTTATGCAAGTGCTCTATGCTGAAAATGTGTATCACTTGAAATGGCATCTATTAGCACACCAATACACAAGTTTATCCACATATTAATGAATGCAGTTAGATACTTGACATCTAAAAAAAAGCCCCTAGAACATAAGCATTAAAGCCACAAGTACTGGCAAAGAAACTTGGTAGCCTCTGCAACTGAGCTGATGACAAAAAAACTATGGCAACTTGCAAGCTGTCCTTATTGTAATTTGGGTCCCTTGAAATCAGAGACCTACAAAAGATTATAGATATCATGGTATCATACTTAATTGCTTAGACAAACATTCATAATTCAAAGTTTCTACCTTGCTTCCACTGACGTTATGGAATTTCTTCTCCAAAACCTTCTTCACTGGATCTTCTTCCTTGAAAGTGATGAACACAAACCCCCTCCTTTTGTTGGTCTTTGGATCCATTGGAAGTTCAATTGCTTCAATCTGAAGACATGGAATACTATTTTCAGACTGGTATTTTAGCAGAACAGGTAAGTGCAGGGCATTTGGGATAGTAAAACTGAAGGTATGTTTCCTATCTGTGCATATTATGCAACGCCAAAGTCACAATATCATTTCTAAACTAACATGGCTTTCAGACCAGTTTTTACAACTCTTAAAAAGAATTCTGACATCAGATAAAATGGTTTGAGTTAAACAAGAATATCTATCAATGGAAGCATCTACTGCAGTTTATGCCTGCCTTGCTTTCAGTATGGGGAACCTCTGCATCATTTACAGATGACAGTACACCTGAAGTGAAATTAATTTGCAGATGATTAATAAACTACAGCAACTGGAGAGTATGTTCCAGAGTTTACCAAGGCAACATTACACACCTCTCCAAATTCTCCAAAGTATTCCCTGATTTTCTCTTCTGTGGCTTCTGGGTTTAGTCCACCAACAAATATTTTCTTCACTGGATCCTTTTTCATTGCCATGGCCTTCTTGGGGTCAATTAGTCGTCCATCTAGCCTGTGTTCTTTCTGTTCCAGAACCTGAAAGACAGTTTGATATAGTTAACTCAAGCCAAAAAGTTTTACCTAGAACTTAAGAATCTGAAATATGAAGCTTAAATGCACCTTTTCAACACTCCCAGGTTCTTTAAAGAGAATGAATCCAAAGCCTCTGGATCTTCCTGTGTTAGGATCCATCTTTATCGTACAGTCAGTTACCTCACCAAATTTGGTGAAGTAATCTTTCAAGTCTTTTTTGCTTGTATCCCAACTGAGGCCACCAACAAACATCTTCCTGAAATGTCAAAGAGAGGAGCTATTTAGGTTCAGGAAATACTCAGAGCAGCACATGCAGCAAGATGCTCACAGTAGTACTCTCAGCAGCACTGTCAGAAACAGGACCAACTTTGAAGATGAACACTTTCACATCTTGTCAAAAGCTGGTGGCACTACAAGAATGCACATGGGTGGGTTCTCCTCACCATCCCATGTTTTGAGGGAATGACACAATGCCCCCTGGAGCTCATTATAGGCCACAAGAAACATGAAAAAACCCTAATATATTCCTCACCAGTAACATGGTTTTAACACTTTTCTGTTATTTGCAACAAAGCAGTACTGATTATCAGGTACCTCCAACTCAGTACCACCTAGGACTATTCCTACTGCTTTAAAAGCATTCAGGATAGAACAAAGCAAAAGTAAAATACTTGAGCTCTTGTAGGATTTGGACAAACAGCCATTTGTCCTAAGAACTATCTGCAAAATTTAGAAAAGGTACCTAAGAAATCAAAGAACACCAGACTTTGGACTTGCCTTAACTACTGCATCATCACGCACTTGTTCCTGCTCAGTTACTGAATCCAGTTTTATCTTCATCAGTACCCCAGGAGTATTTTCACTACTAGCCTAGGCTTTCATCAAGTGACAATACACTACTTCCCTGCCCACTTTCCAACACAAAACATCCTCTGAAGCATCTTAAAGAAACACCAGTGAGAAGCAATACAAAAGTGAAGCTAATAAAACTTCTATCAGTCAACAAGGCACTGTTTAAATATTTCACTTCAAATGAAAACATTAATAACAGGGCTGTATTTTTTATTTTCAGAGTTTCCAAGGTAACAAACTAAGCTTTTAAAAGCATTCAAGTCTTATCTAACGACAAACTAAAGCAGTTTAAGTTGTCTCTGTTTGGAGACAACCTAGATTTGGAATTAAAATGTATCAGCACTTTAGAAACTGGACTGTTTAAGTAAAATTGGCTTTGGGTGTTTATGTGTAACTTGGATGCACTAAAATTAGCATCCATTTACATTCAAAAGGCAACATAAAAAAACATCTGTATGTGCTACGGTTTTGTTGCCTTCTTAAGCTGGATGAAACCATATTCATGGGCTAAACCCTTATTTTTTCAGATTAAGTTGTGCACTTTAACAAGTGCAGCACAGTACAGAGTCTGAGTAAAGCCTGTGTGCCATTACAAGCCCTTACAGAAAAGGCCTTACAAAGTTTACCAAGCCTTTCAGTAACAGGTGAAAAGAACGGGAACTTCATGGGTTCCTCCTCATCACAACAGCTTACTGACCAAACATGACTGCTGTAATTGGTACAGACTGGCCATGGTTTCCCACTGCATACCCTGCCTTCATTGACTGCACTTACAGATTGATCAAGAGTATTTCAATGGTTATGGGATGACAGGAATTTGTCTGGAGGCAGCTTTAGCTGTTTTATGACATCGGGTTGAGCTGTGATACACAAAGACACAGCCACATGCTTAGTTCACCTCTTACCACAGCACTAGATAAGACACTTTAACTCACAGTCCTTTTGTTTAATAATTGGAATGGGTGCTACCTACATAAATAACAATACACAGCCTTTGAAATTAAGACCAAATTCCTAGTCTTTGGCTTTGCCTTCAGAGGCCACAGATCTGGACAACTGCACTTTCAACATGCAGCCTTTTTGCCTCCTGCTAATGTGCAGCTATATCAAAGCTGGTTTCAGCTCGTAACAAAATACTCTGTCAGCACCCTGAACTCTGCCTTGGACAGCTCTTGTTTTAGCACAGCACTAAGTTTTCCATATAGGTCAATCCCTCTAAATAACTGGTTTTTTTCTAAGTTCCATTGCACAGAGATTTGAGGTTGAAACTTGTCACCTCCTATACGAAGAAAGGAAAAAGCACTGCCTGGTCTTCAGGGCAGAATACCAAATAAACAAACAAAATTTGCACACAGCTAAAAGACCTGGTTCTCAATCCTTCCAGTGTCAGCAGAAGGTACCTTCAGCCTGAGCTTATAGGAAACTCCTGCAAGTCTTGCTTCTGCCCTTACAGCCAAGATCAACTACGCTACTGTGGCTTCAGCTCTGTTCAACCTGAGGGATGTGACCCTCTGCGTCAGGGATAACAAAGGGAGCTCCAATTAAGCACATGGGGTAGCCTGAACAACAAAGACCCCCTCGAGAAAAGACGGGGTAATGTTCATAAAGGTATATTCATAAACAGACTAAGCAAAACACAAAGAAATAGCTCCTCGTACACAAGGATGTCACTATCAAAATACAGCGAAACTACACCGACTCCTGCAGAAAGCACTCCTAAGAGAAGCTGGTTTCTGACAATGCTGCCAGGGAGTACACCAACAATCACCATTACCGGTTAAAACACATCGCACGTTGCTTTAATCAGGACGGTTTTCCTCCACCCCCTCCCAAAATACTCGCTTCACCCCGACGAGCTGGCAGAGCCAGGATTACTTTTTTTTCATACGCGTTATATAAAACGCGTTCGCGTTTATCCCGACGCCGGTGGCAACCGCTCACGCAATCTCCCAGGAAAGTTTACTCCAGCCCACATCCCTTGCTAGAAAAACAACTCCCTCCTTTCGTTAGGGACGAGGGAAAAACCGCGGGATGCGCGGCGAGGTAAATCCCCTTCCATTTTACGGCGTCAGACGGCAACAAACGCCCTGGGCGCCCCTCCCCCAGCCGCCACATGGCGCCAACAAAGGCAGCTCCAGAACAAAGGAAGCGCTGGGGCTGCAGGCCCGGCCGCCCCGGGGCCGGCACGGTGGGGGGAAGGCGGCCCGCGGCGCTTACCCCGCGTCCTCCTCGTTCTTGCTGGCGTTGATCTGGTCGCCTTCGGCTCCGTTCTGGCTGGCGGCCGTACCCGCTGTGGCCGCCGCTGGCCCGGCTCCCCCCGCCGTCGCCGTCGCCGCGCCCGCCGCGGCCGCTACCGGTGCCGGAGCCGCGCCGCTCTCGGGCTGCTGTTGCTGCTGCTGCTGCTCCCCGGCGCTCTCGGCCGCCTCGTGCCCGTTCTGGGCCGGCGCCAACTGCTGCTCCGTTTCGGACATGCTGCCCGCGACGAGAGGCGCCTGCGGGAGAGAGAAAAAGAGGCCGATGGGGCTGGTGAGCGAGGCGGCTCCCGCGCCCGCCGGGCCGGTCTGATCCGGTCCGAGCCCGCCCCTCCCCCCGCCCGCCTTTTCCGCCATCCCGCTCGTACTCACTTTGAAACCCGCTCCCAATAAAATCCGGGCCGGCCGGAATCGGATTAAAAACCCGCGTCGCGCGCCGGAGCTGGCACCCCCTCCCCGCGGCTGCTCCGCTCGGGCCCCGCCGCCACCTCCTACTCCCCCCGAGACACGTACGCTCCGGCCCGCGGCCCTCACGCGTGGCCACTTATATAGCGCCGGAGCCGCTGCCGCACGGCAATAAGGCGCCTTCTGATTGGTCAGTGCCGCCTGTCGCTCAAGTCGTTCAGCGCTTCCCATTGGCTCTTCTACCGAGAGGGGGCGGGCCCAAGTGAAGAGGTTGCGTCACGTGAGTGGGCGGGGGCAGGCGGATGGCGGCCGGCGGGAGCCGCGGGGAGGCCGGTTAGGGCCTGGGGCCTCTGGGCTCAGACGCTGAACGCACACGCGGTGCCGGTGCTGGGAACGTCACCGTGACGGGGNTAGACGCTGACCGCACACGCGGTGCCGGTGCCGGGTGCGGGGATCGCTCCCGCTGGGAACGTCACCGTGACGGGGAGCGATCCCCGCACCCGCCCGAGCGCGCAGGGCCCGGGGGCCGCGCGGGATTTGCTTGCAGCGACGCGCTGGTGTGCCCCGAGGCGAGGCGCGCGCGCAGGCAACGGCTCCAGTGCCACAGGGCTTGCTTGGCGGTTCCAGCTCTGCTGGTTTGTCAAGCGAGAGGGCCAGGATGCGTTGTCTTTAATGGAAACTTCGATTTGGGTATTACATAACCCTGCGAGCAGGAGCCCCGTGCGTGTGCCTAGGCCTGAACTCCCAAGCTGTGTCAGCCCTGTTGACAAAGTTGTGCGTAGAAAGTGCAGCAGACGGCTTCTCGTAATCATACTTAGAATTCTTGTCCCCTGTGCTGTTCTGAACACCCAGTTTATCCACATAAATTTGGCTTTCAGATAGACAGCCAAAGCTTAGTGCCACAAGTTAAAATAAAAAATAAAGTTAAACCCTTTGCTTGTGGGCAAAAAGTAACAACTATTACCTAACTTTCTGTACTAATGAGTGTGCATGTTATTGCTTGTTCTACCCTCTGCCAAATATCTCCTCTGGCTCAACTTGCCTATCTTACAATTACAAGATTACAATTCAGAGAGAGTGCAGGCAGCTACCTTTGAATAAAAAGAAACAGTGTTGCTGTTAAATAATCTGGTCTAGAATGTTCTTCAGGGATCTGCTTGTAGACGCTTTTTATCCTCTACAGGATTCAATTTCTGAGGTAGTATCTTGGTAAAACACCGTTGGGCTTGGTTCTGTAAGCTTTGTAGCAGTACAGCAAGCAGAGCATTAAAGGTGAGCATGAAATAGCAACAATGTGGTACATTGAAGCCTATCCATCTCTTCTTCTTTGATTCAGGCTGTAAACCAGACCTCTTAAGGGGAAAAGGAAAAAAAAGGAGATGGTGCTTAGTGTTGGGAGATGTGTGAAAAATAGCCTCTCAGTAGAGCCAAGAATCTCAAGCCACTCTTGCTTTGGTGCAGGTGATACTTGCCACAAGCATCCCTTTAACAGGTCCAAGCTGAGCTTTCTGTTTTAATATCCATATCCACGTGTGGCAAGACCGCATTATATTTTCATATATAATTTCTGGATTTAAAATCCTTAGCCATAGTGACTATTTGTTTTTGTAACTCTCCTCAGCCTCTCATGTTATTGCTGCTCATAAATGGAAAAGTCTTAAAGTGATCTAAAAATAAGTGTCCAACACAATCGGTTTCATGAATATGCGAGCATAGTGGAAGATGTGTGATTTGTCAGCTGAGTGCCCTATCTGTGAAGGAGACTAATTTGTGAGTATTCTGCCACACTTCCAGCCCAAGCTACAATAGCTCAGAACTTTATCTTAGAGATGTTATCTCCACCTAGGCTGCTGATAGGGGAGGTTAGGCATGGACAAGTCCTGCAACAGCTCTTTAGGCTAAAGTTAGTGAAACAATGTTATGTGAGGTCCTGCCTAGTAAAGAGGGTACAAAGAACACCTGACTAGCATGCTTGAAAATTGTAACGTTCACAGGATAAGTTGTATATGTTGTCCGATGAAGATACTCATCTTAAGAGAATATATTTATTTAAATTGGTTTCCTTGTGTTGAACCTTAAATAAAATGATTGAAGCAAAGAAATTTTTCATAACATACTCTTTATCCTGATTCATTCTGTCTCAGGGGAACTTAGCTACATCCAGCAAGAGAACTTCTTTTGATGTTTTTAGGCAGCTCTGGCTTAGGTAGTAAACCAATCAGGTCTGCACCAAAAGAAAAGTATGGTTTGTGATTAAAAACAACTAAGCCACAGTCTGTCAGCTGACTGCATTCATTTCTAGAGTGCCATTAGTCTGCTTGACTTGGAAAATACCATGGCAAACGCCATGTCTTTGCTGAAGTCACTACAGGTGACTAAGGCCAAACTGGTGTTTGCAGGTTGATCTAACTGCATGGCTGAAGCGGTAAATGCTACCACCCTTGTGCCCTGTCCTCCTTATTGCAGTTTTTTTACATACACAGCTGACTGCAGAAATACATCTGTGGTGAAGTTTATAGACCAGCACCTGAGAGCAAACCGAGATTGGCAGCAGTTTATATCAACCTGTCATGTAAGTCTAGCCTCAGCTGATGGATGTAACCTGAGCACTTTTGATGATATATTTATTCATTTCCTTACAAGAGTCACCACCCCAAACAGCTTCTTCGTATTTCAGCAAGCCTCGCTAAGGACTTGAATGATTGTCATTTCATTTGGGCTTCTCTATACATTTCCCTTTTTGCTCTTCTCTCTTTTCCAGTTCTCTTACTTTCCTGAGCCTGTCTTGTCTCTCCTTTCATAGCCCTTGCACTGGTACTTTGGCACACATTACCTCTTTCCTTCATAACGGTGCTTGCTTTATAGCTGTACTCTTTTCCAACTCACCATTTCTCCTTGTCTGGTCCATCTCACTCCCATCTGGGCAATTCCAAACAGCAGTTCCCAGCTGCCAAGGCTCTCTGTGATTCCCAGTTGTCCCTTTTACTAGCTGTTTGGTGCCTTACAAGTCCCATATCTTACAGCAGGGTAACTCTGTGGTTGCAAGGCTCCATCCTGCCACAGGTAATTTGAAAGAATTCCTCTGGGTTGTGACTTGGGTTTTGGCCCTGCATTTCACTCCCCACTCACAGTCTGCGGTTAATCAAAGAAAAATGCATATAAACCTTTCTGGGTGGTAATCATCCTTACATGACACATTTATGCTGTTTGCCAGTTTTTCAATCCTGTAATTGCTGTGATTATTCATGGTGTTGACCGAAATTCAAATGTATTTTGTCTGCATATGGACTTCCTGACTTCCTGATTTTAGGCAAGTTTGCTTTTCTATCAAACATGCTGTTTACTCCAAACCTTACCCTTGTTGTCTGTTCATACCAGTTTTGTGCCATAGCTGTCTTCATTTCCTTCTTCCCTTTCTTCTTTATCCTCCCTATATCCTTATTAGTTCCATGATGTTGATTTTTCTAGTTCTCCTCTTCTAAAAAAAAAGAGAACCAATACATCATTCACTGCCTTGAAATTGCTCATGTAATTTATCCCTTCTTTTCAGCCGATGCCTGTCTTCTCTAAATTGATTGTAAGCATCTCAGGTCATAGACTGCCGACTATACACAAAATACTGCACTAGGGGAAGCCTCTGTCAGTCAGTCTTTATGCGCAGTATAAATAAATAAATTGAATAATAACAACTATACAAGTAATCCCATTAATTTTAACGGTAGGACTGAAAATAAGTGCTCAAAATAAGAACGGTAAAAAGGATGCCTCATGCTACATCAAATTAAGATGAAAAGAACACATGTTTAAGGAGGCATTGACAAAATAGCTTCAAACAAAGCCTTATTTAACTAATTGCTTCTTGTAATTTGCCAAATAAAAGATTTTATTGGTTTATTCATACATTCATTTATTCATTGTGGATAGTATCACCCTGAATAATTATCTCTGAGCTTAGTGGCCTCAGGGATAATCCAAGCCAGTATTATGTTAAACATCATGTAGAACAATGAAAGAGCAAACGTGTGCAAGTGTTTCTGCTCCAAAAGGTTGGGTAAAAGCCTAGTATCTATCTGCAGTATCTACACACAAAGTATATATATATTTATTTGAAAGTGCAGTGGTGGAATTCAGTTGTACCAGCTGGCAGGAAACAGGAGATATCCTTTCACAGTGAAACAAAAGACATGTAGGACCAGATCAGTGTGTAAATGGGCTTGCAATTGAAGAGGAACAGTTTTGTGTGGGTTAGAGAAGACTCTTTGGAGAGATGTGGGGAACTAACATTGTTAAACTGAAGAACTAAGAAAATGGTGTTGTGGAGCTTTCTGAATGCAAACAAATGATTTATTTGTTGAGGCCAGAGAAAAGGATGTCAACAATACCTGAGCTGAGGAAAGCTTGAACAAGATTCCCAGCTGTGTCAATAAATAACAAAGATCACATCTCGGTTGACATCTCCACAGCCCAAAACACACATTCCTGGTTGTAAGGTTCTACCCACTCCCTTGCACTGTTGGCTGCAAAATAACTGAGCAGAAAAGGGGCTGGTTTTCAGGCAGTTGGTTTGTTTAAAATGCTCATTACCGAGACTTTAAATTACAATGGAGACACCTGAAATTTGAAAGGAGACAGCAATGAGAGGCAATCATGTCTATCTTTGAGGATGCTATCTTTGAGGATGTCTATCCATGAGGATGCTAAACTATGAGCCAGAAGGGAAGGAAGGAGACAAGAACAGCATTCACCACTGCTCTGAAAAAGGCAAGAAACGTGAGGTACAGGACTGACAATCCAAGCTGGAACAGCAACAGGTGTGAAACAATACATGAGAATAATTGCAAAAGCTAAGACAGGACACTAACTATGCTAAATATGACTGAAGGATGAAGAAGAGATTGGTTTAAGATGGGTTGAAAAGCTTTCAGGTGACAAGAAGAAGCAAAACCAAGTCTGAAGGGGGTTTAGGGTAGAACCAAACGAGAGATGTAAAAGTGTGATGAAAAGAGGCACTTCTACCAAAGGCTCCTTTTTTTTTTTAATATGAAACAGACAGAGATTTCTGTGTGGGTGCAGGGACCGGAGCAGGCTGAATGACTAAAATTGCGAGCAAATGAAAGAGTGGGTGTGAGGAAGATCAGGAAATGAAATAGGGCGAGGTTAATAAAGCAAGTGATGGAGTTGCAGAAGATGCATAGATGATGTTTTTATTATTGCCACTTAGAGCCTTGTAGAAAGGGGAAGCATCAAGAGGATGTTTTGCTAACTTTATACAGAAAATGGTGAGATAGCATGTAGACAAAGCAGAAAGGAAGGCTTGACAAGGGTTTGTCAGCAGCAATGCAAAGCTAAATAGGACTACAGGTGTGCAGATAAGCTGCAGAAGTGGAATTGCTTAGCTGTAAGGAGGCAAAAATGAAGGGGAGAGCAGGCTTGCAGGAGAGGAAGTTAGTTTGATCACAGCATTTCCGTCAGAGACACTTTGCACTGCAAAACCAAGCATGGATGAAGCAAGTGCTGAAGGTAAGCCAGTACTGCGGGTAGGTATGACAGTTTATTGAGAGAGACAGAAGAAAAAATACCGAGTCGGTGATGGATGAAAGTTGCACATGCAGAAAGTGTATCGCTAGTAAATTACTACTAAAGCAAATACATTTTTCTGTGATTAACATCAAAATGAAAATTAGGCTAAAAGATGTGCAAGCTTCATTTTTTAATCAGTACAAGTAGCCAGTATTATTCCTTTAGCTTTTCTTCACTGTTATTTTCATAATTAGACCTTAGTTTCTCCACCTACTTGTAGTATTGGAGTACAAAGCTCTGAAACAATATTTTTACTTTAAAAAGTTACTTATCTGTTGTTGCTAGAACACAAATGCACCTGCAGCCACGTCTTTCAGTGTAGTTATATTCCACACCAGCTAAAAATAAGTGAGCTAAGGCTTGTTAAACCGCTTAGCAGATAAGATACACCAGCAAAGCTATGCCCAGAGAAATATTCAGAACTGTAATGGTTCATTACATTGTAACAATAATTTTACATTTTTTGCCTTGTAACTGCATCCCAGAAGTCAGGGAAGGTGCTTCAGACCAGCCTTTTAGTTATCAGAAATACTTGTTCAAGCACTATAAAGACAATATACATAAGATAATGATATTAAAAGAGGGTTGTAAGGTCAGGTATATGGAATCCAAAGCTTTAGAAGAAACCTTTGAGATTCTACTTATATGTCTGCGTTAGGGAATGTGATGTTATTTTCTCTTAATATGTGGGGCCACTTTAAATTTGTAAGTCTGCATTATTAAACCTTCGTGGGAAGTGTAGCAGGAGGAAACCCCGGGTAATTGGCTGCGGCTCCGGATGCAGCCACCCTCTCATTGGAGAGCGGTGGATTCTCTGAGGTACTAAAATTAGACAATCGCCGCCCTCCAGAAATGCTTCTGGAAACAGCGTGGAGAAGAAATTCTGACACAGACCGAGGGCCTGTGGCGGGGAGCAAAGTGCACAGGCACCGGCTTCCAGCAAAACTGCAGCCTATAGGGATGCACAGAAAGACAGCTCTTTTTAACTGAAAAAACAATGCACACAATAAAGAAATTTCAATAAACTGACATTAGCGATGTTTTACATGACTATTAAATTCACTGTTTCTTATGTAATAATGATTCTGAAGTATTCATCCAGGCTGAGAGAGCCTTTGAACAGCTAAGTCTAAGCTAGGACTGCTTATTGACTTTGAAAAGAAACAACTCCTGATGAATTATCTCTGGACTAACTTAAAAAGCTAGTGAACTCTTTTTACTAGCCTTTTTTTCCCTTAAAAATAGAATATATTTATCCATTATCTCTTTGTAGTTGCAGTGTTTACAATGTCTTTAAATTAAATATTGGATGAGGTATCTCTGTTAAAGAAAAAAATGCTGCACGCCTCTATCAGTGAAGGAAAGCCTATATCTGAATAGCTTGGTCTTCCGCACTTGGAACCTTTATTTTTAGAAGTATGTAAATAAAAACCAACTTCAGTCTTTTTTTAAAAAAAACATATTTCAAACTGGCTGCAAAGAGGTGATTGCATAATTTTGTTCCTCATTTCTGTTTTTAGGTTATTTACATTGCTCATGAAAAAGAGTAAAACAAAGTGCATTTTTCTTACAATAAAACCAGCTTTTGCATTAAATTTGCTATTTCCTCTGCTAATCAGGGTACACAGCGTCAGCATCTATGACACCTGAAGCGCGTGTGGGTTTTGCCTTTTCTCCTTTGCATCTACGTTCTGCCTGATTTCATTAAAAAGGAAGCCCGTACACTTGTGTTTTCCTGTGCACCTGTGATGACCTCAAGGACTCAAACGCAATGGCCAATTTCAGCTGAATTCGACAGCAGGTCAGAAGTCTTAACAGCACCTTGAGTCACACAGTTTTTGAGAAAAGGATAATAAGAGAGGCTGAGGCCCAAAGGAGTGGAGCAGGGCTGTGGAGCGAGCTTGGCAGTTATCGGTGCCGTTGGCCGGTCCACACCCCGATAGCAGCCGGCCAGCTGGCAGGCGTTCAGCCCGCAGAGCCGGCCACAGCACGCACAGCCCTGCCCGCTGTAAACAGGGAGGGCGGGGAGGAGATGCCACAACACACAACACTTTGGCTTCCAGGTCATGGGCCAGGCTGCAGCAGGGAAGAGCATGTCGGTGAGATGGTGGCCATACTGTAATTGTTCTAAGCTGGAGCAGCCCTGGAGAGCTGGGGGAACAGAGAGTGTGCAGGGAGCAAGAATATTGGCACAATGGTGATAAAATTTGGTCAAAATCTCCAGGGAACACAGTTTCCCTGTCTCTGTTGAAATCATGGGGTTCAATGAGGCCAAGTGCAAGGTCATACACCTGGGTCAGGGCAATTCCCGTTTTCAGTACTGAATGGGGGATGATATGATTGAGAGCAGCCCTGAGGAGAAGGACTTGGGGTGCTGATTGATGACAAACTCAACATGAGCCGGCAGTGTGCGCTCCCAGCCCAGAAACCAACCATGTCCTGGGCTGCATCAAAAGAAGCGTGGGCAGCAGGGCGAGGGAGGGGATTCTGCCCGTCTGCTCTGCTCTGGTGAGACCCCACCTGGAGTCCTGTGTCCAGTTCTGGAATCTCCAACATAGGAAGGATATGGAGCTGTAGGAACAGATCCAGAGGGGGGCTATGAAGATGATTGGAGGGCTGGAGCAGCTCTGCTAAGAGGATGGGCTGAGGGAGTTGGGGTTATTCAGCCTGGAGGGGAGAAGGTGTTGGGAGACCTTCGAGCAGTTTCCAGTGCTGAAAGGAGCTCCAGGAAAGCTGGAGAGGGGTTCTTGATCAGGGAGTGCAGGGAAAGGACAAGGGTTGGAAATATATTCGGTTACCAGTTTTTGTCTCATTGCACACAACTGATGGAGATCCCCCTCCTCCCAGGCCTGATGAATGATGCCTGCTTTCTAAAACTCTGAAACAAGTCTTAGAGAGTTTATTTGCCAGCACTTTTGGTATCAATAGGATGCAGAGAAATGGCTATAAATGGTAAGGAAGAAGATTTAGATTAGACATTATGAAGAAATTCTTCACGATGAGGGTGGGGAGACACTGGAACAAGTTGCCATAGGCAACACCCCGGAGGTGTTTGAGGCCAGGTTGGATGGGGCTTGGAGCCCCTGATTCAGTGGGAGGTGTTGCCACCCATTGCAGGGGATGGAACTGGATGGGCTTTAAGCTCCTTTCCAACACAAACCACTCCATAAAATAGTTTGGCTTGGAAGAGGACTTTAAAGATCACCTAGTTCCAACCCACCTGCCATGGGCAGGGACATCCCACTGGATCCGGCTGCCAAAGGTCCATCGATCCTGGCCTTGAACACCTCCAGGGATGGGGCAGCCACAGCTTCCATAGGCAACCTGGGGCAATGCCTCATCACCCTCATTGTGAAGAAATTCATCTTTATGTCTAGTCTCAACCTGCCCCACTCCAATTTATACCCATTACCACTTGTCCTATCACTACAAGCCTTTGTGACCAGTCCCTCCTCAGCTTTCTTGTAGCCCCTTCAGGTACTGGAAGGTCCCTATATGATCTCCTCAGAGCCTTCTCTTCTCCAGGCTGAACTACCCCGACTCTCTCAGCCTGTCCTCACAGCGGAGGTGCTCCAGCTCTCGCATCGTCTTTGTAGCCTGCTCTACAAATAGAATCATTTATCACATATAATTTATCATATCCCATGATTCTATAAAGCTTTTTTCTTTTTTTAATCAGGGACAAATAAGATATTTGGCATCTCCCGCAGATCACGCAGCAACGACTTCCACACTCAGGGCCACATTCGGGGCCCCTCGCCGCCGCCATCTTGGCTGCCGCTCCGGAGCCGCGCGGCCCCTGGGGCGCGGAGCCATCTTGTGGCCGCCCCGCCTGGCAACGGCGGCGCTGGGGGCCGGGCCGAGCGCTTGCGGCTCCTGGGGCGCCGCCGACTGGAGCGAGCGGCCTGCAGCGCCTTCGCGTTGCCCTTTATGCGAACGTGAGGTGGAGGGGGACTGTTTACTGGGACTTGTAGGGAGAGGACTGGGGGCAATGGGTATGAACTGGAGAGGGGCAGATTTAGACTAGACATAAGGAGGAATTTTTTCACGCTGAGGGTGGTGAGGCCCTGGCCCAGGCTGCCCAGGAAAGTCGTGGCTACCCCATCCCTGGAGGGGTTCAAGGCCAGGTTGGATGGGCCTTGGGCAGCCTGATCCCTTGGAAGGTGTCCCTGCCCATTGCAGGGGGGTTGGAACTGGATGGGCTTTAAGGTCCCTTCCAACCCCAACTATTCTGTTTCTATGATTCTGTGTTTATGGCTCAGCTCATTCTTGATAGGAATGGTTGGACTCGATGAGCCGGTGGGTCTCTTCCAACCTTGTGATTCTATGATTCTATGGTGTAGCATGGAAAAGAGTGGTGGTGTCTTACTCAGCACATGTTTATTTTGTGATAAAAGTGAAGCAGCACTGGATAGACATAGTAATTAAATTTTTTTTAAAGTGCTGAAAAATGATATTGGAGAGTGGTAGGTTCAGGATGGTGCCTGTGGTGTGGTGGGAGGCAGCCTGCTGACAGCTCCTGCTGGTGTGGATCAGGCATGTCACAGGAAGGCTTGTGCATGCTCCCACAATCAGTATTGGTATTTCCACAATCCAAAGAAGAGCTTGTGAGCTCAGTCTTTTTTCTAGGTAACTTTTTTCCAGTTACCTCAGTTACCTCAGTTACCTCAGGTACGTCAGTTAATGAACGTCTGGAGGAGAAGTCCTTGGAGGTGTTCAAGGCCAGGTTGGATGGACCTTGGGCAGCCTGATCCAGTGGGAGGTGTCCCTGCCCGTGGCAGGGAGGTTGGAACTGGATGATATTTAAGGTCCTTTGCAACCCAAACCATTCTACGATTCTCTGATTTATGGTAGACTCAGTGTAAACCAAATTGTAATAGTGTACCTGAAAAATGATTAGCAGCTGAAATGGAAGATGAATGTCCAGATACAGCATCATGAAAATAATTGTTTAAGGCTCCATTAAAAGCTTCTAGTTGCTTATTTCCTACTGTCTTTCTGTAGGTAATTGCTGTTGCGTGTCTTTGGCAATGCAAGAAGTAGGGTCTGTGATTCCATTGCATTGAGCCACCAGTGCCCATGACAGGGTGCTCTGACTCCCAGTGTGTGTAATTCCTGCCTGGCTCCGAGGCAAAGGCGGCTCCATTCATCCTCTGCTCAGCTCTCTGTTTTCTCCACAGCCTCTTCACCCAAATCTGAAAGCCAGCGAGGAGCCCCAAAGGCGCAGGAACATCATCCCGCCCGAGAAGGCAGGTATAGCTCAGCAATTCCATACAGCTCCTGCAGCAGGGAGCTGGCCCTGTGGCTGCGTACCTGTATCTCATTCAGTGCAGGCAGAGAGAGACCTGGGACTGTGTGCAAGGCGACTGAGGGGAGTGTGACCACCATAAGTGGTCACAAGTCCACAGGAAACCCCTCTGTGCCAGTTCCTCTATTCACAGAACAGTTTTGTATCCTAATCGCTTGCTAATGGCTTGATCTGCTGAGTTAGAAAACTGGCTTTTTGTCAGAGTCCATAAATACAAGAATGAAATAACAATTGACAGATAACCTGAGGATTACAGGTAGAATTGATCCAAGTAGGAAGTGACACACTGCAGTCTTCATGCATGAGAATACAGAATTTGAGGTTGGTGGAGCACAGGGTGGACAGAGGATGTGGGAGTGCAGGGAGCCCGTGACCCTGGCTCGCTCTTGCAGATAGCAGAGTGTATGCTAACACTTCTCTTTCCCTCATGCATTGTCTGAGTTTACTGAAATATTAGAATAGTTTACACTTTGTGATTGGCTAACAACATTTAATTTTTAGCTTATTTTCCACAAAATATTGCTGCATTGAAAATGGGAGTGTACATTGTACAGAGTACAATCTAGTCCAGACAAAGTCTCACTTGGCTGTTGTGGCATGGGGATGATCTGCTACATCCTTAGAGTACGCAGTAAACCTCACCACAGGTGATTGTGGTTGACAGACTCCAAATATCATGAACTGGTGTCATTGCAGTACGAAAGGGGTACATGGATTCTAATTTAGAAGCCAAGATGCAGATGTTAATGCCTGGACCTCAGATTTTTGTGGAAAGAACTCTGGCCCTCATCAAACCAGATGTTATTGATAAAGAAGAAGAAATAGAGGATCGTATTCTCCAATCAGGATTCATGATCACTCAGGTAAGGGGCTGTGTTCCAGAAAAAAATAACTGCACTTGCTAAGTCAGCACAACATTTATCTCAACTTTCAGCCATCAAGCCAGTAACTAAAAGCTAATGTGTCCAGAAATTGATTTGTATTCTTCATGTGTCCTCAACCACAGCTGCCTGATTCTATAAGAATACATTTTTCTAGTGCATAGGATGGACCAGAACTGACTGAATATTTTGCTGATCACAGGAAAACACAGACTTATTAATAAAATCAGATTTATCGAACATATATAGCAGATACGAGGACTCTCCAAAGTAACTCTTTGGAGAGCATATTGTTCCAGTATCGCAGTGTATCATACGTCGTGTGTTTGCTTGGAGAATTAATCGAATTAGGACCTAGTCCTCTTCCTGGTCCACCTCCCCAGTTCTAACAGTCTGCAAATCATTCACGTTTCGTATCGGTTAACAGCAAATTTTCCCTTAATGCCACCTCTGCTGACAATCGCGCTCTGGAGTGTCGCCCAGCAGCACTGGATGCTCGTCCAGCGCGGAGCCAGCGCTGCCTGCGGAACGGGGGCGGCCGCTGGGGGGCGCTGCGCCCCCGCGCCTGGCGGAGGGGAGGCACCTCCTGCTCCTCCTCCCTCTTCCTCCTCCTCCCTCCTCCTACCACCTCCTCTCCATCCTCCTCCTCCGGCCCCGTGGTGGCTGCCTCTGTGCCTCCGAGCGAACAGCGACTGCGCTTCTAGACACATTTTTGAGGGATATTTTTTCCTAAGGTGTTTATTACTTTTTTCTTTTTGTAATAATTTTTCTTTCAAGTGCCCCTTTTCCACATTTGTTCTTTATTTTTTTTTGTTTCCTCCCTTTTCTGATTGTTTCATTTATGCAAAATATATCAGTCGATGTGAGAAATGATTTTTATTTATTTAATATCATCTTTATAGCACTTTTGCTGCAAATGAGTGCACTTTAAAAACATTTATTTTTGTGACTGCCCTGTGCCCTCTGTTAACCTCCAAAAATTGACCTAATACAGGCTAGGCAGCTGTTGCAAGAATCAAAGCACGAGTACTGAATGAAAAATGGAACAAGTGCAAAATTAACAGTGTGGCCCTAAGAGAAAATTGTTTAAAAGTAGAACACTATGCTGGAGCAGCTGAGTAATTAAATTCTACCCTTGGAATGCTCTTCACTTTTTCTGTGCTGTGCCCTGCCGGTGCTCTAAGTCATCTAGCGGTTTTTAAATGCTGTAGTTCGTGAAGGCTAAAACCACATCTTGTTGAAATGGCCTGTTTGTCTTTGTAATTAACTTTGAAAACCCTTGCTCTTTGTTACTCTTGTATCTCAAAGTGGATCAGATCTGAGAGAATCAGATTAGGCTGGGACCTTACCCTGTGCCTGTTCTCCTGCACTTGCAGATGAGGACTGTATCCTGTCTGAGGCAGCAAGCCATCTTCATTTGGAAAGCTTTTTTTCTTTATTTTTTTTTCTTTTACACTCTGTAGAAGCGGAAACTCCAATTAAGCCCGGAGCAATGTAGCAACTTTTATGCAGACCAGTACGGAAAAGAGTTTTTTCCTAATTTAACAGCCTATATGATTTCTGGACCTTTAGTTGCTATGGTTCTTGCCAGACATCGTGCAGTCTCATACTGGAAGGAATTGCTTGGACCATCAGACAGTGTAAGGGCTATGAGAACTCACCCTCACAGGTAACTTGCTGATGGGTTTTGGTGAAATCAACTCTTAATTGAGACCAGAATTCTCCCCCTCCCCACCCTCCCTTTTTTTTTCATTTTACAGTAGAGATACAGATTTGGAGTAGCCTGTTGTTTCTTAAATTGTGTGTGACATAGCTTTTCACCTTTGTTTTTTAGTATTTAAGATTCACCCGTTTTGTGGAGAATGCTGAGTGCGTTATCATAAATTTTAGGTAGCTACCTCATTTGTTTAAAAACAAAATCAAGCTAATACCTTGTTAATTAGTTAATATTGCTTTTATATGGTCTTAGAACAGAAAGACTTGGAAGGGATTTGCAGTTGCCTACCAAGTAGTTCTCTCTCTTATTTTCAGCTTAAGAGCAATCTATGGGACTGATGATCTGAGGAATGCGCTTCACGGCAGTCTCAGTGTTTCCATAGCAGAAAGAGAAATTCGGTTCATGTTTCCAGAAGGTAAACAGTACAAGTACTGCATTGGCAATCTTTGGTGGGGTAATGTCCTTCCCTGTTACTACTTCCCTGTACAGACACTAGATAAAGTTGGATTTAGAAGAGGCTTGGTTTCTTTGCCCTATGAGAAAGTGAGCCTATTTATGTATAAGCTGATATTTTCTGCTGTGTGAGGCATACCAAGATGTATCTGAAGAGCCATTATAGTACAAGGACTATTTCTACTCTTCAAGCTCCGTGATCTTGGAATTGGAGCAGACAAAGCTGGTAAATGAGAGAAAATGGGAAGCTATTATATTGCAGAAGTCTTTCTGGTGGTGTCAGCCTGGGGACTCCCGTTGACTTGAGAAGATTGGCTGTCTTCTTGGGCTTAGGCTGAGTAATTTCTGTTCAGCAGCAGCTAGATGCTTACATGATGGTGCAATTCCAAAGTCAAGTGCCAGAGAAATGGGCCATAGAACCCAGAAGGGCTGGGAGAGGATCTCATTACATTTGCAATGTAATAGTTGAAAGATGACTTTGCACTTTCTTAGAAAGCTTTAAGGGAAACTTTGCTAGAAAAACTTGTCAACTGTATCAATTTTAATAAAAGCTGTTAGCTTCCCTACCAACCTTAGCTGTTGTGAACCATGTCTCTTCTCACTCTAATGACAAAGCTGGACTTAAGGGGAGCTTTTTAAGGTTTTCAGAAAGTAGCATCACACTGCAAGAAGGAAGTGCTACATGTGGAATATATTGTTTCTGTTTTGCCTCCAGTGCAGCCTCAAGCACATAGATTTTCCCCAGATGATCTGATTTCCTCCCCTTTCATAACTGTCTATAATTAGCAAGGTGGCTCGAGGATACTGTCAGGGGGTTCAGGTAGTTCCTTTCAAGTTTGTTGTGGGAGAAACTATAAAAACCATTAAGTATTATTAACTTATTAAGGAAAACAGCAGCTCATATATAAACAACCTTTGAAAGAATGCCTTTTTGAATCACTCTACAGTCTGCTTTCCAACACCTATGCTTACTCTTTACAGTGATCTTGGAGCCAATTCCAACTGGACAGAGGGCTCGGGATTACTTGAACCTTTATGTAAAGCCTACATTACTAGCTGGGCTCACTGCCCTGTGTAAAGAGAAGCCTGCAGATCCGATGGTACGTACAGTATATCAGTATCGTGTTGTACACTTTGAATACATTTACTTTGTGTTAGTAATGTGTTGTGGTCCTTTTCTATAGTTAAGTTACTCTTCTTAAAGGGTTGTGCTGTTTTAACTACCTGCTGGTGAGCTAATCAGGTAACATTTGCCTTTTGAGAAGGTGATTGGTTTGTTACAGATGAAATAAGGGCCAGGACTAAATGGAATCAGCCTTGATGAAATGACAGGGGTTTTAGGGGACTTCTGTAAAACTCTTTCTGAAAATCGCATGGTAGTTAGATGGCTGGAAAGGTAAATGGGTACCACTGTAGGATGTCAAATGTTATTTTTTATTTTTTACTGTTTCTGAGGCAAGGTTGAGATGAAATAGCTCTCATGCAGTAGATACTAAGCAAGATTAGATGCTAATTACACTGGTAGTAGTTACACAGTTGAGTAAAATACTGTAACAGTTCCCAACAAGGCTGTCTATATTTTATCATTATGTTTATTTAAATAAGTATTATTAATTCTTCCTTAGGGCAAACTATTATTTTGACTCTATGGCATTGATTAGCATTTACTTACAAAATTAACTTTCTTTGATCTGGAAAGCTATGGTAAGTGGGTTTTTGTATTCTTAAAGTTCGAGTCTTTCACACTGATACTTCTTTAAGAATGCAGATAATTAATCACTGTGACAACTTACTGGCCCTTGTGGATTTTACATTATTATCAGGTTCTTAATCAATGTTGCATTTTTCTAAAAGATACACTTCAGAAAAAAAGCCTGAAAAATAATTCCAGGCTGTTTCTATGGTCTGTGCTGTGGGGTCTGATTAAATGTACCGTGATTGTTCTAGCTCTGTAACCTGTTCACTTTATCTGTGTGTCTGGCACTGTTGCCAGAGAAATCTAGAAAGCAGAGATGAAGAAGTCTCTTAATCCAGCCCTCTACCTGAAGGACGAGACCAATCATATCTAGTGTTCCTAACAAATGTTTGTCTGGCCTGTTCTTTAGCACTCTAAATGATGGAGAATCTGCAGTCTCCCTAGGCAATCTGTTTCAGTGCTTAATTAGACTTGGACCGGCTTTTAGCAAAAGCTTTTCAACTAAGTCTTCTGTATTCCAATTTTTAGCCCATTACCTGGAAAACTAGAGTTTTCTTCCTTCTGACTTTAAAAGTCACATTTCTCTAACACTTTGTTTTAACTCTCTAACTCCAATTAATTTCTGCATTCCAAGCTAGTTATGTGGTAACTCATAATAACTTCATCAAGAGCAATGCTTTTCCTTCCTTGCTTGGAAGAAAACTGTAAAGCTATATGAAGCGAATAGCTCTATTGCAATGTATACATGATAGATGCTCCTTCTCTCCTGTCCATAATATCTGTGACCTTGTAACAGAAGGAAAAGAATGTTGATTAGAAATTTTTTGGAAGTATACATTGACTGTTGCTTTTCAGTTCATCTGCTTGGTGACTTTCTAGTATTCTTCCAGAACCTGAAGAAGTGAAGTTGGCGTGATTTGGCTCTTCTCTTTTTTCACCTGTCGCTTTTTTTCCTCTTTCTGAAGGCGGCATCAGAAACTTTCTGTCCACTCAGAAATACTTGCTAGCAGCAGAGAGTTTATCTCAGCCAATTCCTGTAGTAACACAGGATAAATTTAGTCGGGCTCAAAGGATTAAAAAATTTCTCATTTTCCCAAGGAGTATTTCTAAGGGGCTGTGTGGTTTTGTTTTGTTTTGTTTGTTTGTTTGTTTATTTTCAAAAGGAAATTGTCATAGGGCTCTCCTTGTCTCTTTCCTTTGCAAACCAATCTTTTTGTGGCTGGTAACAAAAGGAGAGTTCAGGCACGGTACTTTCCTGGTCTACTATTTTATCATTTCCTTCACTTCACAGTATGGTATGAATTTTGTTGTACTTAGCATTCCAGATACTAATGTCAACAGCCTTGTGAAGTAAATCAGGATGTGTTAAAACCTTCTCTTTACAAGTGGAGAAGTAGAGGTAAAGGGTTCATTTGCCTAAGGCCAGGCCAGGTATTGGAAGATGAGGTTAGGACTCAGCATTCTTATTTAAGTACATTCTTATTTAAGTACATTCTCCCACATTCTTATTTAAGTACACTGTGCTGGGAAACTTAGAAGATGAATTTCAAGAAGTAGGCCTGTTTTGTTTTAAAAGTTTTAGTTGCTATAAGGTAAATTCAGTTTGGAAGACTGAAACTTCTAATGAATGATTATTAGATAAAATATCTCANTAGAGAAAGGTAGGAAATAATATAAATAAACTAAATGTAAATCAGCAGTAAAATTGAAAATGTTTGGGTTTGGTTTTTTTTTTGTTCTATAGATTTGGCTTGCCGACTGGTTGATTGAACACAATCCTAATAAACCTAGGCTGCAACATCAGATCACCAAGGAAGAGCATCAGGGATGAGAGCTCAGTGGAAACCTTCTCAAGCATTCCAAGTTCCATATATGTGTTGTCATTTTGAATGTGTATCTTGGCTATGTAGTTGATACTACCTGATGTAAATGTTATTGTCATAACTACCTGTCTCTTCATGGAGAAAAATAACCTCACACTTAACCAGGAGTTAACACCGGTAGCTTTTCTATTGACACAGTGAATGTATAATGACATGAGAAGTTACGATGTTAGGTGATTAGAAAAAGACACCATTCCCATCAGAGGTGGCTTTACTGCTGTCTTTCCCATCTATCTTGGCTTGGCTGGGGAGAACAGTGTTTCCAGCAGGGCAGATTTCCACATGACTTAAAGCTGGCCTGTGCTTTGTGAAACAGACCTGCAGTTCAACGTTTCTGTAGCAGACACAAATTCCATTATGAAGGGAGGTGCTTGGATGTCATGTGGAAAACAATTACTGGAAACATATTAGCAACTATAGAATTTTAATTGCTGATTACATCATGGAGCTAAGGTCACTCTTGAAGATGATTTACTTGAGCCTGACGTATTTATCAGAATGTGATTTGCAGGGCTTATTTGAAGGTAGACTGAATTTTCCTTTGCCATCTCAGTGGCGAAAGGCACAGCAGTTATAGATCAGTCTTTGATTTCCATTAGAAGTCACAAGAAGGTGTCTTTTAGTCAGCTGTCTTCCAACACTTATTCAAAAGAAAGGTGCTTAATTGGAGCAGCTCAAGTTAAGGGTATTTTCTGTGTTCTCCAGCTCATAAAAGGTATGTCGATTTCTGTTGTTTACCCTTGAACTTTAAATGTGTTCTATTGGAGACTTTCAAGAGAATGGGTTAGGGACCATGCTACTCAACAGGCAATGGGTTAATTGCTCGCAGCTACCTTTTCGTTTTAGGGAGGGGAGGCTTTTTAATTTTCTTCGAAGAGCTGCATTTATGCTGTTTGCTTCAAGTCTTGTGTCTTTTGGTTTGGCTAAGATGGAGAAAACAATGTTATTTTCACAACTCTGAAATATTAGCGTGCTTGACTAATACTAAACAAACAGCAATTTCATAATTTGTTTCATGAAAAAACTTGCTCCCCAACTTGAGTAATTACCAGAAACATAACTCATTTGTCTGTAATGTTAAACTTTGTTTAATCTAATTGTTTATGTTCTCAGTGGAATAAACCATGATTGCCAGCCCAGTGAATAAACAGAAAACTGGTGCCTATCATAACAAGACCTAAAAATCTTGGGACCTTTAGGATAAGAAGAAGAAAAAGCCTCCATCTCAAATATGAAGAACAAAATCTGAGGTGGTTAGGAATGCAGTAGACAGATTCATTTACAACTAATTTATTTTGGCTGTAATTATTGCCCCCATATGTGTCTGATTGCTGCAATTACAGGCAGTTGCGCTTTGTGGTTTCCTGTCAGCCAAACCAAAAGATTTCTTTTTGGAAGATGCCAGAAAACAAAATCTGATGAATTGACAATACCTACTCCTGTGTTTTGTTAGTTACTATGGCATTTGCTCACTTGTTTTGATGTGGTACTGCTTAACAATAAATGTCTCCTTTACGTTACTGCTGGAGTTTTCTGGTTTGCTTTTGTGTCAGGTCTGTCTTATCTTGTACCTATAGATCATCCTAATTTGTGTGGAGAGTACGTGACTCCTTACCAGGAGAAAGGGCAAAAGCAGCTGATGTTGCAACCTGTGCAACATAAAGTTTCGGTCACTCAAGTGTACGCCTATCAGGGATTTATTCTCTAATATATAGAGCCAACCCCTTCAATTGCTGACTGGTGCTCACTATCATTTTCCTAAGGGAAAGGTAGAAAAAGAGAAGATGCCTTCATCCCTCAAGTGCCACCCTGGCTCACTTGTATCTATGCACCTCAGAGAAGTATTGATCCAGCAAAACTCACAGCTAAAACCTCAAGGAACCTGCATTAATAAGTAGGATGTGGGCAGGTCATTTCTGGCAGTGTAAGGCAGGCAGCCGGCTAGGTCCCCTGGGGGAGCTGTGACACCGCAGGAGAGGCTGTTGTGGGACATGCTGCTTACATTTCTTATGGTCTTCAGTTTTATTTAGCCCAGGGTGTTACAGGCTTGGCTGGTGTTATAAATCCATACCACACAAAATACGGCTTTGGGAAAAGCAAATGAACTGGAAGATGTTTTACTGTTTGGTGACAGCAAGGTAAGCTACTCTCTGTGGGAACAAGTGGCCTGTGTTCTCTCTCTCTACCAAGTCAAAATAATTACCTTGCCTATTGAGTTTTATTGGGTATTTTTAGCTTTGAGGGAGTTCATTTTAGTTTTACTGCCAGAGCGCTGGAATAGAGCTATGTCCATAAAACCAGCAGTTCAGTCTGTTTCCCGTAATTCTGTTTTTCAACGGACTTTCTCCTGGAACTTTGCTTATTGTATGCTTGCTGTCACCTGCACTGGAAGTTATTCTTGGGACTATGCAAGTCAAACTGGTCTGAAGTACATGATTGTTCAGCCTTCCTGTCTGGTAAGGGATTTAGTATCTTTAAGAGCAGTTAAACTGCGAGGAACCTGGAACATAATTTAAAGATGGCAGAAACCTCAATTAAAGCCAGTTCCCCATTGCCTACATAAGTCAGAGCATTCTAGCATGCCAAGCTTCAGAAGTGAGTCGCTGTTCAGAGCTTTGGACTTTATTCACCAATTTTAAGCAAAAGAAAAAAAAATCAGAAATCGGAAAAGCAGAGAGGATTTGTCTGTCTGTTTTCAAGCTATTAACCTTGACAGTACAATAGTTGTCTAAGCAAAATTGATGTAGTGGTGGTAAATAGATGGATGTTTGTCTCATGGCACTGTGTGAAGGGAAGGAGTGACTCAAACTTTTATATTTTCAGTGCCATGTTAGAATGACAGATTATCTTCAAGGATAGAAGGGTCATAGTTAATTTTAATTCATTAAGTTGGAGCAATCAGATGAAGGTAATTTTTGTTATTCTGGACAGCAAACGTCGGTCGGTTTTGGCACTACCCAACAACTGCATCCTCTGAAAATACTGGGGGTTTTCACTTTCCTTTTTAAAAAATGTGACAAGTGTTTTCATTCTGTTGGAAGAAGAAAATCTTTGCACACCATAACAATTGTTTTTGCAGTGCTATTTCCTTTTAGATGCCAGTCAGTAGAATAATTCTTGGACTAGACATAGGACTTCTCTCTACTGGTTACCTGCTGCTTTGCTCGAATTGTCACGCCAATGTTGCGAGGACCATAGCGGGAAACAGGTACTTTCTTTTGCTGCTGTTAGTGAAGCAGAAAAAAACCTGTTGTGCTCCACCAGGAGCAGCTGCCCGTACCTAGAAATCTTCTGTAGCCTGGGTGAGCTCCTCTGGGTGTGGAGTGTGTCAGCGGCTTGACTGATGCGTTGAGTCTCCTTGGGAGGATGCCTGTCAAATTATTGTTATGCTGCCTCCTGCCAAGTGGTCGTGGCGACACTGCCATAAGCTCAGGGGAGAGCCCATTGTTGGTCTTCTGAGCCAGAAATCAGGCATTGTTTTAAGACTAAGCAGTCGGTAGGAGAAGAAGGCAGCTTGCAGACAAGTGGGTGAATGATACCCTAATAATGATAACACTGAAGGATTAAGAATTCTCTTCAGTTTACTGCTTGTGAGTGTTTTACAGCTGAGAGAAGTGATGCTTTCATACAAAGTACTTCGTGTAGTGGCATGCTGGGTGTGCTTGCATTTCTATGGCATCAGATTTTGTCCCCTGAGAACACCTGGCTGGCTCACTCTTGTTAGCCACAGAACTATTTGGAAACATGATTATTTTTTTAAAAAAAAAGGATACCGGTAGCATATATGCAACTTTTTTTTTTACTGTCATATTTACTTTATTTAAAATTGTCTCACCTGGGATCTCTGAGTCAGCCTGGAGGGATCTTCTGTATTACTCGAGAGAATTGTGAAAGGCAGTTGGGTGCAGTCTGTCAGCCAGGACTGCCTGGGTGAGGAATCACATATGAACTCACACTAAATTCCAGAGAATTTTTACATGCAAGAACCTAATTTGGCTCGACAGACTCTTGGCTTTGGTGAACGACTCTGCAAACCACCCATGCTTCTTTATAATCTATTTATAGTCAGCGCCTAAGCACTCATTTCCTCGCAGGGGGACGGTTGTGTTTTGTTACGTTTCCAGAATCTGCACTGATTGTCAGGTTAGGAAATTCTGCACTTCCAAAAGCAACATCTTATTGCTACGCTGGCTATCGGTTCTTATCTCTTTTAGGTGTTGTAAAGCTTTTTCTTACTGGGTGGCATTCCTGTTGTGGTGTGAATGACAGGAATGTTTTGTATGTATTTAGTTTTGTGTCAGGCCTTGTCTCTCTATGTGAGAAAATTCCCAGGAGTATTTAACGTACACGTGCGGATAAATCTCCTGCATGCCCCATAAAGCACTTTACTGGGGGCCAATATAACGCAGTCATTACAGGGCGATGTTTAAACTTCTGAGATTAACACAGTCTCTCGATTGCACTTACTTATTTTTATAATGTGCAATTTAGCGACTGAGCCGTGGAAAGTTACGGCGTAGCGAGGTCTTCTTAAAAACAGCAGTTCCAACTGTGCTTTCAGTTCGCCTCATTGTAAATCTGGAGCAATTCTATTCTCTCAGTTGAAAGAAAGAAGGCAAATAGGATCGTTTCTGGGAGCCGCTCAGCTGGTACATTCTCCATATGCCTGAAGTGTATTGTCAGATGTTGGCATGGTGCATTCTCCGCTCCTATTGAAAGCGCGAGGTTTGTGCCAGATTTTTCTGGAGCCAGACTTGGACAATACTGTTTTGTGCATGCAGAACACGCTGTCATTTGCCGTTTTGCTAAGGCAGTTGTGCAATATATTTTTGCCTGGACGAGAGAATTTTGATCAAGCCTCTGTTTGAAAACCAGATGCTTTTTCTTTCCTGTGGCCACCCCACATCTGGATGGCCATGAGATCATTCCCTGCTGCTTACCACTTCCAACTCAACTATCCCACGAGGCTATTTCAGAATACTTTTTTTTTACTTCAGAGGTCTTCCATGTAAATATACTGAATTGACCAGCAAAGTTTTGACCGTGACTGTCTTTGTTTTGCAAAGTTCTCTTGTAAACAGGCCCCATGCTGGCTTCCCTGAATAGCACCATCGCTGCAACTGAATGGGAGCAACAAAAGCGTAGGAAATGAAATGCTCATTCAATTTCCTATTCATGTAAATGATAGTTTATCATACTGATTATTAGCTTCGTGTAGTTAGGATCTGTGATGGTTCCTAAGCCTTTTATTGCTGTTTTTAAAAAGCAACTGCATTAGAGCCTTGCCTCACCTGAGTGCCGACTCAGTGTCGAGGCACTCTCCAAACTTAGTGTTATAATTGTTATTAATTCATTGTTATATATGGCAATGATACATCTTTATCAGTTGCTTATTC
>WAAB01024658.1:4718-39519 GCA_013389865.1 Piaya cayana
ATCAGGTTGGTTTGGCAAGACCTGCCTTTTGTAAACCTGTGTTGACTGGGCCTGATCACCCAGTTCCCTTGCATGAGCTGTATGATAGTACTCAAGATCACCTGTTCCCATTCTACCTTTCCCCAGCACTGAGGTCAGACTGACAAGCCTGAAGTTTCCTGGATCCCCCCTCTGACCCTTCTTGTATATGGGTATAAATTGAGCTCCGAGACAGATAAGATTAGAATCCACAGAATAACAACAAACAACAAAAAAATGGTTTTAGTAGATTTGACAATAAAGTTATAAATAAAACCAACTTCATTTAAATATGGTCTTTAGATTCTCTTCTGTCATCCTAGAAAAGGCTTTACCTAGACAAGCAATTTAGTGAAATTATTATTCTTAAGCTACCCACAGAGTTTTCACCATTATGTGTCTGCTTGTCTACTGAACAAAGGCAGCAATAAGATGATTTTGCTTTGCCCCTCATTCTCTGACTTGGAGGGTGCCAGCAGGAAGAAAAGAGAGAGAGAAAAAATTAAGGTAACACACAGTAAGTCTGTCTCATTCATATCTTACTCTGTTTTCAGTTATCAAGATACATTTCTGGTGCTCCGGTACACAGTACTCTCCTCAGCCTCAAGAGCAGGTACAACTCAGCTTCCATTTCAGATAAGGAAAAAACCACAAAAATGCAGAATATCCCTCTCCAGCTACTCATTTACCAAATCCTATGACAAAAATCAAATTATTAGCTCTGTTTGTAATCAACTTGCAACAGCAACAAAGAAGTTAAATTCAAAATGGAAGGTTTTTGACATGAATTACACAGAAACAGGATGGAGATTCTTACCGGTCCAACTTCTACCGTCTATACCTGCTGGACTGACTTGCAGACAATAGTTAACTGTTGCACAAGGCAACAATTTTTAGCACTAGCCCTGGTACACAGCTGCAAGCAGCAGCAGATCCTGGCCCTCAGACAATGCAATCATTAATCAAGCAGAAGGAAAGCAGCGTTGCAGGCAACAAATGGACTAAGCCAAAAATGTGAACACATGCATATGCCATTTAAGTTTAGCCTGGGGTTGCAAGAGGTTTGCTTTCTTCTAACAAAAATTCTCTCCAGAAGAGCTTGAGCATTAGAAGACAAAATGTAGGTTCACTAAGTAAATAACAACTACAGAAGTACTGAAGAAGTTTGTTTGAACTATTTACAAATTACCAGCTTCCCAAAGCTGCTTTCTTTGGAGATGACCTACAAGCCTCTATTCTGTTTTGCAGTTCTTTGGAAAAGACGTTGCACAGAAGGCCATATTATTCCTTTGGATCAGGCTATTATTTCACAGTTGCTGTCAGAACAAACTGAACATCTGAAGTTACAATGTATGGTTTGGTTTTCCTCCCATAAGCCAAAAAAGGGAAGCACCGAGGAACCAAATTATTTTGGCACATAAAGTACATGGGGTATAGTAAGATTTTATCTTCCTCTGCCTAACTCTCTAGAATTCAAGCCTACCAACAGTTTAGCCTGTTCGAGCAACACTCCAAACATAAAACATGAGAAATGACAACCTGAAGATATTTTTGAAAGACAGGAACTGCTGATATTTATTTCCATGAAGAAGAAATTAAAAAAAATAAATAGGAACTATTTGAACTAGAAGCAGATACTTTTAATTAGGTGGCTCTACAAGATTACAATCTCTCCACAAGTGGCTTTTCCAAGCCCTCCACTACAAGTCCATGTAGCTATCGGTTTTGCTTGCAAACAAGAGGAATAGCCAATAATCAATGTCAACTTGACTAACTGATGTTCAGTTCCAAAGTACTTCTGTCAGGGGTTAGATGTGCAGGCAGGATATCCATGGAACAAACAAAGGAAAAATACATCCATGGACAATATTCTGAACAGAAGAATCATACTTAAGAATGTGTAATAGTGGCACACTGAATGCTGATAGCCTGACCTCCAAGATCCAAGTACTCTTTTCAGAGGCACTCGGGTCCACTCAGGTTCTTTGTTTCTGGATAATGCAAACAAAACACAAATAGGGAAGCATTATTATAGACTGTGCAGCAGCAAAACTAACATAACACGCTCACTGTGAGAAGCCTCTAGAAGCTGCCTTTTATAAAAAAACCTTTTATTTGTAACAAGACAACACTAAAAATTCCAGCAGAAGATAAACTTGAAGAAAATCACTAACAATCTCAAAATGGACCTGTGTGGGAGGCATTCCTTCTCTCAGGATGGAGAAAGTACTGCAGGGGAAAAAGATTTGGGGAGAATATTTAAATAAAACTTGACAGGCAACTGCAGGCTTGCAAGTTGTGAAACAGAGATCACAGAATCATAGAACAACCAGGTTGGAAGAGACCCACCGGATCATCGAGTCCAACCATTCCTATCCAATGACACCTGAACAGCACGAATTTTGTTACTGGCAACAGGCTATAGGAACTCTGTCCCCAACAATCACCACAATTCACATGCCAAAAGCACCAAGACCAAGTATGAAGACTGAATATTCTGTGTACACTGACACATCACATGTGGACGTAAAGATAATTCGTATATCCATGCAACTTGTCAAATGATCTTCTGCACACCTAAAGTGCTACAGTCAAAACTGAACATCCAAATCAAAACCAGGATAATCAAACCATACTGGGAGAGATTCTTGACATGCAGGAGATAAAGTGCCAACTTGCTGAGTAACAGCCTCCAAATCCACAGAACTGAAGACTCAGCACATGCACCTGTCTCAATTTCCTTTGCACAGAAAGATAAAAGATTCACATTTAGGGGAAAGAAAGCAAAACTCCCCCCACACTGAATACTTGACTCTCTCATTCAGGAAGAAGAGAATACTGTACAGAGATTATTTAACATTGTTCTTTGTAAAGTCACTAATAGACAACGAGGATCTCTCTTGAACAAAAGGCACAAGATCTCAGTCTGTTTTAAAATTCAGCTTTCAGAGAGCTGAACGAAGTCTTTACCAATAACACCTGTGATGACAGCATTTCAATAACTTTCTCTATAATTAATTTTTTAACATCATGGATCTACCTAGCAGTTTGCACCGTTGCTATAGAAATAGTGCTAACAGGAAAAAAAAAACCCAGCATATGAACTGCCTATATTTGGTATGACAACAGTTACATGGAACTACAACAGACATCTGGGAAAGAGAGCTGGATTTTCTGCCTGTGCCACTCCCCTGTATTAGTGTATGAACGTGTATCAGGCTCAGAGCATCCACCTTCTACAAACCAGTTATTTATCCATCCAAGCACCAACACCTTTCCCACATAAACTCCCTGGGGAAGAGCCTCAGTAAATCAGGTAACTAAGCAGAGAGCAGATAAAGACCCAAATACCTATAGTTTAATATTAAATACTTTTCTTCATCCAAGACCAGTCAGTAACTGCCGACCACCAAAACATCTGCCTGATAAAACATGTTAGAGAAACTAAGCAAATCCAAGTCAATTCAGCAAAACCCAGGACTTCAACAAACCAAATGGATGTTGGAGCCCTGTTTTAAATATTCAAGATCAACTAGATAAATCCACTGAGGATTTGTCAGCTGGCCCATCCAGGTGTCAATGACCTACTCAAAGCACCTGAAACTGGAGCCCAACCAGCTTCAACTGAAATACTTCAGAGTGAACATTTTCACAAAGGCAGATAGGATATCTTTGAGATGCTATCAGCCTTCTTTTTTCTTGTTATCAGAACAGAAGCTTACAGTAGATTGCAGTGAAATCCTGCTTCTTCAGATAGTCAATGCAGACAGGAATTTAAAGGCCTGAAATTCTTGTATATCCACCTTACTTCTCGTATGTGCACTAACAACAGTTGAATCACCACAGAATCTAAATGCAATTTCAGGTAAACGGGCAGTAAAAATAAGAGCCCTGCTGGAGCTATTTCTAAGCCATCTACCTACATTATTGATGAAAGGATTTGCTCTAGAGAAGGAATGACATAAGAATTATCTTCAGAGTTTGTAGAATCTGCATAACTGATGTAGAATACAATGGTTTTCAGAAGACAAAGAGACACCAAGGCACAGCACAAACACTAATTGGCAAATCTTAGCTGGCAAAGTGCAAGAACCTACTATGCTAGAACATTTCTACACCTCTAATGACAGTAAAGGCAAGCCTCAAATTCTTGTTACAAAACAGCAAAAAGATAAACTGCAGGAGAAAGGTTGTAACGTTCTTCATGGCACACGAGAACTTTAAACCAGGGACCAAGGAAATAAAGTTATTTCTGCGATGGCTTCCTAAAGAGGTAGAGGCATGCTGTGTGGTTTGTGATCCGTGCTTCAAACGAGGAATGCAACAAACAAGAACTGCTAGAAAGGTGCATACATCCCTTTGCTCTGCACTGGATTTAGTGGCGATATGACCGGCACGCCAGGAAAGGAGAACACAAACCTGGAAACAGTTTGCTGGCGTTAGAGGGAAAGCACAGGAGGCACGTGTACACACAACACTAACTGCCTGCAAGGTTTGACAGGCACAGAAAGGTTGCAGGCACGTAAGCCAAGTGAGAGCAACCAAACATGTTCAGAGCAGGGATAAGCATTTTCTACCAGACCTTATAGGAAGCATGGGGGATCCCCTGCAATGTTTGTATGCTTTTAAGCACATGGCAACTGCTGACGTTAAGAGCATTTGCCTCTTTTCAGTATTTAGGAGTCAAGTGCAGCTTTTTTACCCACCCTCCCAAAATTCTAGTATGTCTTTGATACAGTCTGTCAAGGAGGATTTTAAAGACTATTCCAGCCCTATGAACTCAGCACTAAGTCCATAAGTGAAATCCTATCCAAATTCTACTTGGATATTAGAGACATTCAGTGGATGACTGGATACTTCTTACTCAAACACATCCTTCAGCTTATGAAATGCAGCTGTGTCCGTTGGTGCCAAATCGATGCTTGCATTAAAAACTCACTTGAGTGCAGATATATGCAAGCTGAAAACTTAGGTCCAAGAGCAATGAGAAAGACAGCCTGTACCCGATATAACTGGTACAGATTTGAAGGAGAATGGTGTTTTGAATGCAAAGCTACTGTTTTACAGCAGATAACGCTATTTCTTCTCAAGCAAATCATGCTGTTTAATGGTTCATTTAACTGAAAAGAAAATTACACTCACCTTTGTTACTCTTTTAACTGATAAAAAGTAAATCTAGAATGCTGCAATGCAAGGAAGTTCACACTATGGCATGGCAGGGTATTGCAATCAGGAATACAGAAAACATTATTATGTGACCATTCAGTGACATTAAGTGTACCTTTAAAAAAAGCTCAGACTGGCAACTTCAAAGAAAAAAAAAATCACTATGAGCATTATGAACTGCTCATTCTGTTAGCACTAACAGCTGAGATCTCTGGTCTTGGCAGACTGCTTAAAAAACACTTTCCTTTCCTCTGTATGGTCACCAAAACCAGCACAACATGAAAACAAAGGAGCAGCGCAAATCTTGGTCAAGTCTCGAACAAAAGCAAAGACTCTCAGATCCTAAACCACCTACCAGGTAAGCTTTTTGTTCTCTAGGGACTTCTGGCAGGAAACTTTCCAGGAGTTCTGCACTACATATTTCACTAAAGTCATTTTTCCCCCCTCTTCTACAAGCAAGGGGATGTTCTGGACCAGACTAATCAGTAGCACTGGCTTACCCCTAAGCAGCAGAGACCAGCCATTCAGGACAAACAGATGAAAGCTAATTCTCCACCTCATCTAAATGAAAATACAACTCTTGTTTGAGCCCCTGTCATGCCCCCTACTGCTGCTTTAGGAATTCTAGCTAAAATAATTCAGCCATCCAAATACATCATTGGCCAAGATGAACATTCTTGCTGTAACACAAGATTCACCTGGAACAGGAGGAAGAACATGAAAAAAGGTTACAGTCCTTAGACATTTGGAATTGGAACCCAAATGTACAATTTGTACAATTGATACCGCTCCATCATTATTGACATTAGAATNACTTGTCTGAGCCCCTGTCATGCCTCCTACTGCTGCTTTAGGAATTTTAGCTAAAATAATTCAGCCATACCATTGGCCAAGATGAACATTCTCGCTGTCACACAAGATTCACCTGGAATTGGAGGAAAAACATGAAAAAAGGTTACAGTTTTTATACATTTAGAATCAGCAGCCGAAGGTACAATTTGTACAATTGATACCACTCCATCATTATTGACATTAGAATCATAGAATCACCAGGTTGGAAGATACCCACTGGAACAAGTCCAACCATTCCTATTAAACTGTCCTTGTCCTGGATGTACAAGGAAACCTGTCAATGTAAGAAATACATCTGGACACAGCACACCAAAGAGGGCAAAGCCTTGCTTAAAGCAACAAAAAGCTCCAGTGAAGAAAAATCTGTGCTGGAAAACAAACCCAGGTGGGAGAGCTGGACAGGGATCCCAGTTGCCAGTAGGATGTTCTGGTGTCCTGCACAGGCAGGGCACTGCTCTCGGGCTGCTAGTAGGGGAATTCTTGTTCAGAATTCAAATTCTGCACTACTTAAGCACTTTTAAGGCTCAGTTATTGTGGCTTTAAGATGAGTTACCTTACAACTACAATATTGCAGCAAGGAGTGAAATGGATTCCAGGTTCAGAAATTGTGTAAATTTGCAATTCCAGGTGGTTGATGAAATACAAGATATACTTCACATTGCAGTATTTTCAAAAGGTTTTACTAACAAACTGTCTTTGCCATGCCCTGAGCAACAGCGTGGACCAGATAACTCCCAGGTATCCTCTCTAAAGTATTCCGCTTCTCGAGTTTAGGGAGAAAACAAAAATTATTGACCATCTAATTAAAACAATGCGCAGGCTCAGAGACAAAGGTATATACATCCGAATATACTGATCAGCTAGAATCAAATCACACAATCTGCTTCATTTCTTGCTCTACTGACAATGTGAATTTTATGTATAATCTTTAGATTCCAAAAGTGGATATATTTAAAAAAAAAATTGAGATCTGTTTGAGTGTGTTTGAATCCCCTGTTTCATAGAACCACAGAATCACCAGGTTGGAAGAGACCCACCTGATCATCGAGTCCAACCATTCCTATCAAACACTAAACNAGCCTCCTCTTCTCCAGGATAAACACCCCCAGCTCTCTCAGACGTTCCTCATCAGGCCTGTTCTCCAGCCCCTTCCCCAGCTTCGTTGCTCTTCTCTGGACTCGCTCCAGAGCCTCAACATCCTTCTTGTGCTGAGGGGCCGAGAAATTTGTTTCCTTCTAGAAAGATTTGATAAAATTTGGCTTCAAGCCTCATACAAAAGCATTCTACTTCATCATAAATACAAAGAAGATCCTATAGAATAGGCAGAAAAAGCTATTTATAAATGCAATCAAGCATTCAACTTGAGGTACAGGGATGTTCTCCTATCTAGAAAAAGCAACACCGTGACGGATACGCAGACAGTGCAGACGATGTTATTTGCGCAGCTCCTCCTCTCCAACATTAACAAGCACCAGAGCTAGGTCGCAGTCCATTTGGCCCTTCCTGAAAAAGCAGAGGAGAAAAGCAACACTGCCACACATCCATACACAGGTTCAGACATTAGAAAGCCTGCACACACCAAAATGAGAAAGAAGCCTTCTGGTGACAGAAGGCCATAACCCAGGAACAGTAAAGAAAAGTTGTGACCTCACATGTAGTGAAATGGAATCCTGCAAGCAAGTCATGGCAAAACAGTTGGGTATCGCGGAGGGGCAAAAGCAGAGAGAAGGGATGCACAAAGCCTGTCCACATGCACCTCCCCTAGCCACGCTGTGACCAGGACAAAACGTGTCACTGGGTTTTGACAGCTGGTGATCCTGCAAGACTTCATGGTGTCACCACCATGAAAGAGTCAACTGACACTGCCCATGAGGATCTTGAAAACACAAACTACAAATAAGTTGGTGAAAGAAATGAATACATGAATAAATTTTTCCTGCAGTTTATACATATATATAAACTAAATAAATTCAGATATTTCAATGTTGTCTCAAAGCCAAGATCATTGATGTTAATGAATAATACTTTTTAAAGCAAACAACACAAATTTACAATTCAATTCCCCATTCTATACTACCAGGAAGCAAGTTGCCTCTTACCTGCTAAAAGGACAGACGAAAAAGCCAATACACAGGTTGCACTTTAAAACTGCTCTTATTTTTTAGATAATTCCATATCCAGCTTGCAAAGCTGAGGAGGTGCATTTTGGTCATGAACATTACTGAAACAGAAAGGAGAGCCAGTCACATCCCAAACAGAGCTTCAGCCTTCCTGCTGAAACACTACTAAAGTCACTAGCCACAACACAGAGTTTTTGGCAAGCAGTATACTTTTGAAACAGCTTTATCACTTAAAAGCTAAGATATTTTAATGAGGTACACAAATTTATCTTCCACTACCTCCAAGACAAAGAAAAACAAGCACAGCAGAACCAGCAAACACAGTTATCAATTTAAATCCAATATTTGTATAGTCGTTTAGAGGATCTTTCCAATCTAAGAATCTAGGGGTTTTTTTCACAAACAACACAGTAGAGTCTTCCAGCTGAGATGCACGTGGCTGATAAGACACTGTAAATCTGACAAAGCTATTGGAGAGCAGGCAGCAGGGCTGCTCTGCACAGAGACTGCCGTGTAAGCCAGCTCCCCCGCTGAGGAAGGAAGCAAACTCAACACCAGCTCACTCTGGGATCCAACCGCACGCTCAGCCCAGCCCCAGAAAAGACCGTGTCATCCCCAGTCTCAGTAGGACCCCTTTTTCCTCTCCAAGACGCGTTTTCTGATTTTGAGGAGTGTTACATTAAAAAAGTCAGCCCCTTGTGCGCTAGAGACCATGCCAGTTATGAATTCCAAAAGACTGCAATTTTCTTCCTGTGAGCAAAGCATTTCTACCATCATTAGGAGAATCATAAATACAAACGAAGCCACAAAGAAATGCTGATCAGCAAGTCTAATGATAAAATCATTAAAACGCCCTATTGCCCTGGGGAAAAAAAAAGATATCCAATTCCATTAATGACCTGGAATGTAATAGGGAAAGATGACACCACAGAAACAGACCCACAACAAAAACTTAAGTTGCTGAAGCCCTTCGCTTGTCCTCATCTCCTCCTCCCTTACTCCAACAAGTAAAATCAAGAAGATATACGTGACACTTGGTATCACTCCACACAGGAACCTGACACCTAAAAGCAAGACAGGAATTCCAACAAATCCCAGGAGAGGAAGGGAAGTCTCTCTTTTTTCTGTTCCCTGGAGAGATCTCACTTGTGCCCATGTCCTTAAGCATCATTACTGTCTGATTCTGTTCTCCTCTTAAGACGATTGCTTCATAGAGGTAGAGGAAGAAAAAGCAAGAAAAAAAATCCAGTTTTACAATGTCATGAAATAAGCTCTAGCTTTTCTTTTTTTTTAAAAAAAATAAGTACAGCAGAAATAATTAAACTTCTCTAAAATACACCTTTGTTTACAAATACATGAGGGATTTAAAGTTTTGTGGGCCCAATAGCTTAGCGAGACATCTTTAACATTAGCTACTTGTGTTGTTCATCAAACAAGCTGCCTTTTTTAGCAGCATCACTTAGCACAGGCTAACTACAGCTCTGCATCTAACTTAGCGTAACACAAATCTGACATGCTTCCAAACTATATTACTATATCGATTTGCAAAACAGATTTCACATTTTCCTATGCTACCCTTTACAAAAGGCTTTTTGGCCTCAGCAATACTCATTCCATTAACATTTTCATTGTCTTATAACTAAGTCATAAAATTCAGATCAAGAATGATTCCTCCACAAAACTGTGTCAGCCTCTAACCACTAGCACACATGGCACTGTTACTCTAATTCTAAATTTAAGAATTTATACCTGTTCGCTCTGGGCTGAAAACGAGCACATGCTCCAAGTGTCCAACTCTGCTTCCACACCCATAGGTGTTGCCATTTTTTCCTATCAGCTAATCAAATCCTACAGGGAAGACAAACAATTTCACAGGACAAAGACACCAAGATTTTACTAATTTTCTCTAGATGCCCTGGATAATGTTATTTTAAGCACTTTAAGAGTTTCCATTGTGTACACAAAATCATCTGGGATCACGTAACAACAAATACGCAGATACTTCTTTTCCCTCTCCCAGTCATATAGGATTCATTACCAAAAAGAGAAGAAACTAAAGCAGTTCTGATTGTTGGTCTCTAATAGAATTTTTTGCCATCTCTCTAACAACTCAAATGCCTCAAACACTAGCTTAAACAGATTTGTATTAACAAAGTCTTGAGAGAAGTGAAATTACCTTGTCTGAAACATGAATCGGGTCCCAGTGATGAAGCCTTTCCACCACTAAGACAGCTTCAGAAAAGAGTTGAGATTGATTCTTCAGAAGTACTAAAGACAAGTCACAGCATGAAACAGTTTGAGTTCTGTCATCACACCGACCCTTATCCACATTAAAAAAAAGTCAGCAAGTTAATTAAGAGCCAGGGCAAGTCATTACACGAAGCCACTGATGGAGCTATCTGCCAGCAGGTCCTAAAGCACACTATCTGCTTATGAATAGCTGCTGTTCTTCAAAGGTAAAGAAATACTGTACATCAAAAGCAGTTTTCAACTTCTTTAATATCACTTTAATACGCCTTTGACTTTATAAAACATGGTTCTTCTGGCACCAAGCTTAAGTGAAAACAGTATCAAGCTTGCCTGTTTATTTGATCTGCTAATTACAATTCAGTTAACATCACTTTCCTCTCCAATTCCCTTTAGAAGTACTCAGGGTGGGCACTTTGAATACTTGAACAGATATTGCCAGTAGAGACGAGCAACGTCCACCAATAAAATAACTTTCTGCCAGCATAGCTAGATCTAAACAAGGGTATAAAAAAATAACCAAAGGATCACAGTTTCATACTGCGATTAGGTTTGGTACCATCTCCTTTATAATGAAGACCTTGTGCATTGTAATGCAATATGTACTTGTTCACAGTACCATTAAAAAATTAACCATTACTGTGACTAGAAATGCCATGCAGTAGGCTGGATCAGAAAGAAAGTTATTGTCCGCTAGTAAGGAGAAAAGCATTTTTAGGAAGACATAGCAACAAGAACACAAAAATCTAGTATCAAGGAGTTGTCAAAACAAATGAAAAAAAACACCACCCAACAACAAGGGAGGATTAGAAGAAATTACATATGATCAACAGGGCAATCAACTAGCACAGGGTAGCTAGCCAAGCACTTCTCAATCAGGAAGCAGCAGAAATATTTCTGCTGCAGAAGTGCATTTGCTCTTAAAACAGAAAGCAGCTTCATTAGGAACTGCATGCCTCGCACCACATGCACAGCATATTAGACAGTAAATAATAATAAAGCCTTACACCTAGGTAATGTTTATCCTCCTCCTACCTTAAGGCAGACCTGCAAGGCCCAGGTTTTATCTGCTCTAACAAACGGCTCAAGTTTCAGGCTGCTCACGGTCCACTGCATTCGTGGTTCTCAGAAGCACAGGGTTTCTGTGTAGCTAAGAAATCTTGCCAAGCCTTCAGTAATTTCTCACTCTGAGCTCCAAAAGATACCTTGAAGACCACTGCAACAGCATGAAGGACTGAACTCAATAGGTTTTGCTGTACTTATACACTACTCCTTTACAAAACGCCTGCTGGTATATTTCCCTAAAAGTCTGATCAACAAGAATCACACTTATTTAAAGGTACTTACCAGACAAGCCTGACAACTAACACCCAAACAAACTGCTCAGTCTAAAAGTACCTGACTATTATTCTAAAAATAAATACAATAGCTGCCACTACTCAGGTTTACTTACCAATAAAGCACGTGGGAAAACTGGTGGGTAAGCAAAGACAAGGCTGTTGGCAGGGTGGTCTGGACTTGCTAGCAACAGCCACACAGTTCAGGTGCCCTTTAACCGTGCAGAGAAAGTTAAATTATGTGACAGAGCAGGAAAGGAAACACAATGATTCTGAGTCATCCACTTAACCAAATGTTTTATCAACGCACTTCATATTAGACTTACTAATTAGTGACAGCACAAAACAGCAGTGCATTAATGGGAGAGAGCAGTCCAAATCTTTGGGGCATATTTTCTTTTACTGATTAAGCACTTCAAACAATTTATATGCATTTTGAAATCCAAAGTGTATCCCTAAGAAACTGTGTGGTGCTACCAGCCTTCCAACACTTCACACGAGCAAGCTGACTGCGGATGCTTTTGGAATCCCCAAAACACTTCACAGGCTTCTGGATTACTTTTTCTTTGATCAAAATGCCTCTATCACCAAGTTCCCAGCAACACCATCACCATTCCCAACCCATTCCGCCAGCCTGCTGTAAAAGATGCAATGACTGTTAAGTCTAGCTCTATATAAAAGGAATTACTAGAAATGTCACAAGGATCCTATAATACCTCAAATATTTCTGCGTGAAATCTGAAAGTAAATTTTTCCAACATTCCCAGACTTGCAAACTCGGCTAGGGATTCAAGCTAGAGCTGAGCTTATGCACTAATACTAGAAATCAGCACTAAACTAGCTCAGCTGCAACCAGGACAACTCATCCACTTAACTGATCTCAGCTGGTTTATGGGGACTCTGATTTTGTACTTGCCAGTCATAACNACTCAGGTAGCTGCAGAGAGCAATGAGGTCTCCCCTCAGCCTCCTCTTCTCCAGGCTAAACACCCCCAGCTCTCTCAGACGTTCCTCATAAGGCCTGTTCTCCAGCCCCTTCACCAGCTTCCTTGCTCTTCTCTGGACTCGCATCACCATCATCAGTTGCTTTTTTCCCTTTCCTTTCTCTGCCATGACACCAGCACAAAATTTTGTATGGCTGAAAAATGAACAGTCTGGGGAAACCAGCAAACCTAAAAACTAGGCAAGGGTCAAAAATGAAAAAACAAACAAACAAAAATCCCAAGCTTAATTTGTTAGCTAAGTTCCTTCAATGCAGTTCACTCTACCAGTATTTCTGCCAAAACAGTGAGCAGTCAATAAACAAGCTGCCCCTCCGTGTGTGTGGTCATAATCTAATTTAATCACAAACTAAGTTAAATTAGTTACAACTGCGGAGGACGCCAGTTATCAAGCAAGTAACATATCTTAGCAGCAATCAGAACACCAAACAACTTGGCAATCAAACAAGCAGACTAGAAACACAAGCTTTTTACAGAGTCCACAAACTCAAGACGTACATGGAACTAACAAATCGCATGCCTGCCTGTGCTCACATGGCTCTTTAGATACAAATTCAGTACATGAAGCTTAGAAAGAAATTCAGTAAATTGGGACTTTGTTTTTCATTGGAGGCTTCTGCCTGCCTATGCATTAACCTGAAAAGGCCGTATCACAGCAGCAAATTTGCTTTCTGCCAGCCCTGTTTATTCGCTTGCTGGACCAACTCCAGTCACTGTGACATTATACCACTAAATTTAAATGAAAATATAATACTATAGACAATTATCCCAAACCCTGGGCACCTTAATAATGTGATAAAAGCAATCCAATATACAAACTGCATTAAAATGACTTTTTGGGGATCTCTGCCAGTTTTATCTGACTGCTATAATCTAAGAAATACACCTGAAACTTTTAAAAAAGATCAATATTCCTTTTCCCCAGCTCAATCAATCTGAACCTACTCAATGAAAGCATATGCCACAATCTCAAAGCTGTTCCTTAATGAATTATGAGGGAGGTACAAATCAAATAGCTTTTAATGCCACACTACTACAACAATGGCCAGAGAGTCGAGAGGCAGTCCTAGGTCTCTTCAGACTTAATTGATTGCTGCCAACACCATAGCTCCATCAAAGAGAGAGAGAGGGGTAACGTGTACATATTCCAACTCATCAGTGCCACTGACTCCTACTGAGACAGCTCCAAAGCCAGCAAAACCTTCTGCACCACGTTCTGCCTCCAGATCACTTTCAAATGGAGTTCTGACATGAAAACCAGTGAGTCTCAATCTTCTCCTCTGCCACTTTGAGCACTTCAGCCCTCGCTCGGACAGCCCACGGATATACAATAAAATAAACTTCAAGTAAAGAGATCCACAAGCTCCAAGAAATTACTAAACTGCAGAGGATCCCACTGCCATTTCTGCATTTACCTGGGATGCTGTTCTTCCTTAGCTGATCCAGGCTCTCCCTAAATTAGTTTTAATTATTTGCACTCAGAACTGTTATAACCATGTAAAAGCCAAGGGCGGAGGGGCAGAGACTTCCAGCCAGCTCTAACAGGTTAGGAAGCCTCAATCTCCTAGTCAAAGATTAAAAATACCGATTTTAGTGCTTCAGCACTGTTTCTAAGATCAACTCATAAACTAAAGTCACCAGGGGGCACTAACACTTCTACCTAATGGCAAATGCGCTCCTTCAGTTAGGAAGGCTGATAATTACATCGACATCAGCACGTATATTTTATCTGGATTGAATTTCAGCCAGCTTGTTCTAATCCATGATCAAATCTCATCTACATGCTGATGAGGCACTGAGCTACGTTAACTGTTGTGGTCACACCTGTGATACCTGGGAGAGACTTACAGTCTCCCCACACAGACCAGAGAAAACAGGGCAGGCACATGCTTCTCCCAGTTCACTTGCAAGTTAAAGCTCACCTTGCCTAAGAAAGGCATTTGGATCCACGCTTACAAATTAAATTCTGCAACAGGCATGGAGAGCAGGTCACAAGCCTGACACCTCAAAGAAACAGAATAAATAAATATTCTTAAGAGTTTGCACCGAGATGAATCGTATCATAGTGGACTTCAGGCAGTATCTGTCTCCAGGAGAAAAAAGGGAAGGCTTTCCACTTAACCCTCAAGCACCAACAGGTGCACCATTCCTTAAATTCAGCATCAAATCAACTGCCACTTACATGCTAAATCGTTAACAAAAGAAGCTGCTCTTTCCCACTAAGAAATAAGCAGGTTTTTAAACTACAAATACAATGCATGTGAGGGACTGATAAGAGTGCTTTCCCTGGTGCACACCCAGAGTGTCCTGGGGCAGGACACTATGACTTGTCGATGCACCCAATAGTCACAAAGAGCCAAAACACAGTCTGACTGGTGCAGCCCTAGGGAAACAAGGGCAAAGCTTCTGAGACCTGCAAACCACACAGCTGCTTCTTCCACCCAGCTTTACTGCCCTTCAGTTCTACCTAAACTGTTCTCCCTGTAGCTGGAACTGTAAGAAAACACAGGCAGGGGAAGGAAACAGGAATCCTATCCTTGCTTATGGAGAGACATACAATAAGCATGGAGGCCACCACTTCTCTGCACTTAAGTTACATACGTGGAAAAAGTTACACTGGCAATAATACTGGGACAACAAGGATTCTGGGAGTGTTCTCAAAGCACGTCCATGGCTTCAAGAACGGCAGCATTTGCACCATTTGACAGCCTACGACCCAATTGGAATCCTGTAGGGAGTTTTGAAAGACCAGCTGTGAGCATACTGGAGAGCGGCACACCAAACAGTGAACCCAAGAGAATAAGCATTAACTTTTCATGCATGTCAGAAACACTGTATTTTAAAACACGTACTACTGTCCCACTAGATTTCCCAGTGGTTTATTTTGTTAATACTCTTAGGATTCAGCAAACAGGTCAGTTTTCCTAAGCAAGCTCTCCTACAAACAGAAACACAGCCTGCCCCTTCCTCAGCCAGCAAGTTGGTTCACTGACCATCTTTCACACCACGTTGCTTGCTGCAAGTCAAAGCAAGGAGCTCCAGTGTTCAGAACACATTGTGCTGCTGAATACACCCTCTCCTGTGACTATGGGCCACACTGACTTCTCTCCTTGCATTTCACAGTTCCTCCTGATGGCACAAAGCTGCTGCCACAAGCTTAGCCCAGTGACCAGGCTGCCATGGCAGCAGCAGGCATTGCAAGCCCTCTCTGAAGCCCAACAACTACCTTGCTCCAGCTTGGATTTCAGATGTTTCCGTTCTTGCCTGGCAGAACAACGGCTGATAGGAGCTTGCCCAGGAGGATCCCAACACCATTTTTCCTGGAGTCCTACGAGGCCTTTACGGATCTTTGTAAAGGAGAGAATTGCAGCCACACATCTGTGTGTTCTAGGGGACTAAACAACCACCACATCTACCTAAAACACCCAGATGCAACATTAAGACTGTCTTGTTTCAGCAGCCTTTTAAGGTGATCAGCTCACGAATCAACAAAACACAAAGCCCATAAAGCTTCTGTTCATGCAATAAATGCTACACATACACAAACATTAAAGGATGATTTCTACTGCAGCAGTTCCAGGCATTTAAATGTAAAGGTTATTAACAGAAATGTTTTATCCTTATTTTGAAAATGCATTTTTAAGTATCTTTTCTAAAAAGGACTGTAAAACAACACTCACATCAGAAATACACCATGCCTTTGATGCCTTATACTTTGACAAAACACAACCGGTTACACTCCCCAACCCTAAAGGAAGTTTCCAACTCAGCTTTATTTATTGAATGAAAGGAGGAGCCCAAATGACTCAGCTCCAAGCAAATACAGAGGAAAAGATTAATCTCTAATCTCAAAGAAAAATTAGAAGAAACTGTTCAAGATGGAGGCGTGTCCTTATCAATTCAAATCTTAATATGCAAAGACATGTCAAGCAGAAGATTAGCACACCGAGACTTCATTAGCGTCCTGAAGTTGTAAACACATTTATTACAAACATACCCAATTTTAAAATCAAAGCTTACATCAGGAACTGAACCTAAAGAGTTACTCCTCTATCTTCATATTTTTTCACTGGTGCTGAGCAGCGTCAAGGTCAATGAAATATCTAAATATTGGGCTTTTCAATCTGCACAGTCACCAGCAAGATGCAAGCATAGAAGGGGAAGATCTCTCCAAAAATTCTGCACAGAGGCAGGCTTCAGAGGGAAAAAAAAAAAGCTGACAGTAAACAGGACAACCCCTTGAAGAGGGTTGAGAGGGGAGTGTCTCCATTAGACTGAGCAATCAAACATTGCTCATCAAAATCCAATAAAACAAATTACAAGGTAGGGCATTTCCAAAGGGAGCTAACAGATACCAAGTGACTGCTGTGCATCCTCCTGCAAGGGACTGCTTGGCCCCCACCTCCGCCACACCACACGAGTGTTCCAGGGCCGCGTACACCTCCCGTCTCGCAGGGAGGAATATTTACTCTCCTAGCAGGATTGCTCTTCCCACGCAGACTCTCCATACAGATGTCACCAGAGGGCACTCTTTCAACTCCAGTGACCTGGCTCCAGCAAACTTCTGAGCAAGACTGCAGACAGCCCACATGCAGGGATGCGCAAGGGCCGCACGATGCAAATAAGAGTTTTGCTTCTGCTAGAGATTGCCCTTAAAAACCCCAAACCACTACCAAACATCAACGAAATATAATTATTTGTCCCAGAGGTATAAAATACTTGTCGGACTAACCAGAAGCTAGTAAAGATCACAAGCAATTATCAACTTCCGTACTGTGCTATCCTGTGGCACTTGATGGCACCAATTCGCTCGAGCAGTTGTGGGACTCAGGTTGATCAGATCACTTTACAGAAGCAGAGCCCAAGCCCGTACAGCCTAGGTAGAGCTGCCTGTGAAGTCCTCTGGCTGTACGATCATAAATACTAAACCTTACAATAGCACATCAAAAAATGCTTTCGTGTTGTAAAGAGAAGTCTCTTGGAAACACGTATCTCCCTACTTCTCACTGTTGCGCATTTGATGCTGTATTAAAGAGGGTCAGAAATGAAACCATTTACATAAAGATAATACAAAAGTACCGGCAGTGTCAATGGTCTGCGTATTATTTTTTGTGGCCTGCTGAGACATAATAAAGATTAAAAAAAACCCGGTCAGCTGCAGTTCAATTAACAAAACATGCATAGAGGACTAAAGAAGGCCATGAACCCGTGTTTGATGGGACAGAAAGTTAAAAGCCTGTTTTGCTTTGAAACAAAATACCACCACAACGCTACCAAAATCAAGTCAGCAGCAGAGTCAGGCAGTGACAAGAAAAAAAAAGAAAATAATCACTGCACGTTCTCTGATGTCTTCTAGTCTTGAGAGAAGCTCAAGAATCATAGGCCTGCAAAACATTTGATCGCCTGCTTATCCACCTATCCCACTTGGATAAGATACAGCCTCCATCTCTTCTAACTATCCGTGATAGCAAAGCCCCTTTGTTTATAACAGGAACAGAAGGCAGGGAGGGGGGTTGGGGGTGTAAACAAGACATTTGCAAAAGCACCTGCTGTCAACACAGGGATCTCTGGAAGAGATAAACCTCTCCACAGAATTTCACCAGATTGGTCACTACTTTTAAAAACACCAGGACAAGTTACTTCAAACTATTACCTATCATCATCGCACATCTCAGTTTAAAATACATTTATATAATTGCTTTTCAAGCACCTGCTCCCAGGAAAGAAACAGGCCAGACCCTCCTGATCAAATAAACAGCATCTGTTTACCCATCCTCTAAAGCAGATCCCTGCCTCCTGCAAGGCAACGTGCTCCCAGTACTCTGAACTTCTGTGGGCTTATAGTAAAGCAACAACGACAGGTCGTGTGGGGACCCCAGGTGCCCCCCCAGTCCCTGCTTGGAGGCTCCGACAGCCCCAGCACCCCAAGAGGGGCTGACTTCCAGCCTCCCAGAAGGGCTGCCCAGAACCTCACAGCCCCGGCACCCCGGGATCCGACAGCCCCGGGACAGTGGGTCAACGGCACCCGACAGCCCCGGCACCCCGGGATCTGACAGCCCTGGGACAACGGGACCCGACAGCTTTGGGACAATGGGAGGGGCCGCCCCGCCAGTGGGTCCCTATGGCCCCAGCACCCTGGACAATCGGGGCCTTACAGCCCCAGCGCCCGGGGAGGCTGCCCAGGACCTCGGTACAGGCCAGCCCCGGGCACACACCGGGATATCGCGGCCCCGGCTCTCCGGGAAGGGCTCCAGCTCCTGAGCCCCGGGCACCAGGTCCCCGTGGTCCCAGCACGCCGGGAGGGCCTGCCCGGACCCCAGTCCCTGACAACCCCAGCAGCCCGGGCACCGGGTTCCATTGGCCCCAGAATCCCGGGAAGGGGCTGCCCGGGTGCCGACAGCCCCGGCATCGTGGGCACCGGGACCCCACAACTCCGGGATGCCGGGGAGGGGTCACCCGATACCCGACAGCCCCGGTGCCCCGGACCGCGGGTCCCCCTGGCCCCGGCTCGGGGCTGCCGGTACCTCGCAGCCCCAGCGCCCCGGGATCCCCTACGGCCCCTCAGCATCCCGAGACTTCTCTACCCGGTACCCGGCTGCCCCGGAACCGGGACCCCAAGGGCCCGTCATCCCGGGAAGGGATTGCCCGGTCCCCGCCAGCCCAGGCCCCCCGGGCACCGGGTCATCCCGGCCCCGAGAAGGGGCTCCCCGTTCCGCGGCGGCAGTACCTGTGGCGGGGGGAGGGGTGTCCGCCGGTCTCACCTGCGGGGGGGCCACCCTGGCCCCGCGCTGCGCCCCGCCCGCCGCTCCGGGGCGGCGCCGCCCGCCGCTAGCACCGACACGCGGGGGGCGGGGCGCGAAGGGGGTGGTAAAAGGTGGGGGGAAAGCCGCACTGCGCATGCGCAATGGCCCCCGCCGCACGGAGCTGCGCAAGCACCGCCCCGCGCGCGCGGCGGCCTCGTTATGGGGCAAGACACGCCCACTTCAGAGACTCCGCCCATCTCCAGTGGGGTGTCCCGCCCACTTCCGGATCACCCCGCCCACCCCCGCCCGCCTGCTGGCACCGCGCCCGCAGTCGAAGCCACACTCACCACTGGGGCCACGCCCACAACTTGGGCCACGCCCACTCCCGGGGCGCCCCACAACCTCCCGCCCCCGCAGCTCCCCACGGGGCTCCCCGGCTGGTTACCTAAGGGGGTCAGGGGAATGTGCTGGCACCTTGTTTGCTCTTCCAGACGGTCTGATCCCGGGGAAGCAGACACCCCAATACCTGCCCCGAGATGCGGACGGTTAATATCATCTACAAACACCCCGTTATCTGCTCCGAGATGCAGACGATATTGCCTACTAACACCCTAACACCTGCACCAATGCGCAGACACTTTATTGTGGAAAGGAGGAGGGTGCTGGCCTCTTCTCCCAAGTGACGTGACAGTACAAGAGGAAAGCTTCAGGCTGAACATTAGGAAAAAAAAATTTCCCAGAAAGGGTCATTGGGCACTGGACCAGGCTGCCCAGGGTGGGGGTTGAGTCACCTTCCCTGGAGGGGTTTAAGGGGCGGGTGGACGAGGTGCCGAGGGACATGGTTTAGTGTTTGATAGGAACGGTTGGACTTGATAGTCTGATGGGTCTTTTCCAACCTAGTGATTCTATGATTTACAGGCATCCTAATAGCTGCCCCAAGACACAAACACAGTATCTACAAACATACCAATATCTGCCCCAAGGTACAGACAATATAATCTACAAACACCTTAAAAATCTACCCCTAGATGCAGATGCAATATCTACAAACACCCTAATATCTGCCCCAAGAGGCCAACGCTGAATATCTTCTACAGACATCCTAATATCTGCCCCAAGATGTGGACACTGAATATCATCTACAAACACTGTAAAATGTGCCCCAAGATGCAGACAATGTAATCTACAAACATTCTAGCCTCTGCTCAGGGATGCAGACGCTGAATCTTAAGAAAATGAGGAACTCAGTATCGTAGAATCATAGAATCACCAGGTTGGAAGAGACCCACTGGATCATCGAGTCCAACCATTCTCACCAATCTCCAAACCATGTCCCTCAGCACCTCATCCACCCACACCTTAAACACCTCCAGGGAAGGTGACTTAACCACCTCCCTGGGCAGCCTCCCTTATTCCTAAAAGCTCAATATTAACTTATTTCCCTTATAAAGTTATTTTTCTCAGCTTTGACTAATTCTATTACTTCTGACCTCACCTCCTGAAAGCCTTTTCATCTCCACTGTTGGATATGCCAGTGTGTGGGAAGCAAGGGACATTGTTATTGTGTCCTCCTTTAACTTTCTTCATCAACTGGATGCTCTGAATCTAAAACATTATGTAGATGAAATTACTTTGAGTCACCTCCCTCATTTGTTTTAGGAAATGCCTGGAAATATTTACAAAACTATCACCAAAAAGCATTCAAAACGAAGTTTCAGCATCACTTAAATGATCGCATTTGATTTCTACCAAATGCATAGAGATGTCTTGAACTTCTAGTATACTCCCTGGTTAGATCAGTGTAGGCTTAGCTCCTCATTGTGATAGCTGCAATCATATCCAGCAGGCTTTTGCGTGGCTTAGGAATAACCGAAGCACACCAAGCGGAAATCATAAAACCATGGAATGGTTTGGGTTGGGAGGGACCTTTAGAGATCATCTAGTCTGACCCCACTGCAATGGGGACATCTTTCACTGGATCAGGGGGCTCAAAGCTCTGTCCAACTTGACCTTGAATATATCATTCCCATTCCTTTTCACTGAATCTTCAGTTCCAGTTCCTGTCAGAGTTGTAGTACTGGATTGATAAGACCAGCACATAGTCATGATGGGTTGGTAGCACTTTGGAGCTGCTTCCATTCTCTGATGCCTTTATGGAGCTTGCTTAGTGCAAGGGGAGGACAACAGATGTGTAACTGCTGTGTTTTTTACTTCATCTGTATACCTGTGAGCTTCTACAGAGGACGTCAGCTGAGATTATAGTTAATTCATAATCCTGATGATATCGAAGCTGTCATAGCCAGCTTTTCCAGGTGCATCTCTTTCTCTTGAATTTATTTAAATAGAGATGCAGACCCGTGAGTGTATAGATTCCAGGATCCAGAGCATATTTGAGTGGCCCAGGCAGGACCTTCAGGTGCAGTGTTGTTTCCCCCTGTCTTAATAAAGCCTTGTGCCTGCAAAGAGAACATCCTTTTGCTCTTTTTTTTAAAAAAAAACAAACTCATTTTGAACCAAACTAAATTAAAGGAAAAAAAAAAAGACTAATGCCATCCTTCTGCAAGGTTTTCAGCAGGTGGGTCAGTGAATGGAAGACCAGTTGTGGAACCACAACAGTTCTTAACACACAAATAAGAAAAAAATATAGGGAGAAAAGACATCTTTTAATAAAGGAAGGAAGGACACCTCAGGAGGAGGAAAGCAAAGGTCAGTTTTGGTAAGTAATTCTCCTTCGCTAAAAAAAGCAGGAGACAGACTGCTTTGTCTCATAAAACAAGCCTCTCCCCGTTAGTTAAGTGGTACGTATAGGGGCTAGGTGACACGAATTTTGAAGGATATTTTGCAGTCCTCTCATTAAATGCTTTCAGACAAACTACGTAGTGGATTGTGAGGAAGAATCAATGTAATGGAAAACAGAGAAATTAAACGAGAGAACGCAGACTCATTCAGAATCGTGGTGAAAAGCCAAGAGTCAGATGGGTAGAACAAAGGTAGCAGTTTAAGAAATACGCAGGCATCTTAGGAGAAATCTCTCCTTAGCATATGAGTGCAGTCATGGATGCAACATGAGAAAAATAGATGTCTTCCCATCATTTCATCTTAAAGAGCGTTTTAAAGAGCAAGTGGGAAGGTGGACATACATTGGACTGAAGCTGAAATGTTTGATTACAATTAAGTAATGGAATGTCACAGGTTTACACTATATCATCATGTTTCATTGCTTTTCCCCCATGTTTCTGAAGTATTTTCAAAGATACTACCTTCCAATATTCAGCTGCCCACACTATACACGTATAGATTTTCCCCATTATACTAATATTCCATTTTAAATCCATTACTAGTTGAATATTGCAGCTGTGCTGCTAAATATTCAAACCACAGGAAGCATCAAAAAGAGAGGAAATAACTAGATGAAAGTATATGGCAAAACAGTTGGTTATGATGCAGATAGATGCTGTCAAAAGTAACGGGAAACTGCTGTCACTTGAGACTGGCAGCCTGTGGGGAAGAGGGTTCGGAGGGCCAGACCTGAGTAACCATGGTCATGCTAAGGGATCTGAACAGGCTGGACTGCTGGGCAGAGTCCAATGCCATGAGGTTTAACAAGGCCAAATGACGGGTCCTGCACTTGGGGCACAACAACCCTGAGCAGCTCCAGACTAGAAGTCTGTCTAGAAAGCTGCCTGGAGGAGAAGGACCTGGGGGTGTTGGTTGACAGGGACTGAACATGAGGCAGCAGTGGCCCAGGTGGCCAAGAAGGCCAATGGCATCCTGGCTTGGATCAGAAACGGTGTGACCAGCAGGTCCAGGGAGGTTCTTTTCCCTCTGGACTTGGCACTGGTGAGACCACTCCTGGAATCCTGGGGTCAGTTGTGGGCCCCTCACCTCAAGAAGGATGTAGAGGCTCTGCAGTGGATTCAGAGAAGAGCAAGGAAGCTGGGGAAGGGGCTGGATATGAGGAATGGCTGATAGAGCTGGGGGTGTTTATTGCGGAGAAGAGTAGGCTGAGAGGAGACCTCATTGCTCTTTAGAACTACCTGAAAGGAGGTTATGGAAAGGCGGGAGCTGGGCTCTTCTCCCAAGTGACAGGGGACAGGACAAGAGGGAATGGCCTCAAGCTCTGCCAGGGGAGATTTAGGCTAGACATTAGGAAAAAAATCTTCCCAGAAAGGGTCACTGGGCACTGGCAGATGCTGTCTGGGGAGAGGGTTGGGTCACTTTCCCTGGAGGTGTTTAAGACACGGGTGGACGAGATGCGGAGGTGCATGGTTTAATGTTTGATAGGAATGGTTGGACTGGATGATGCATTGGGTCTCTTCCAACCTGGTTGTTCTATGATTCTATGAATCATGCCAAATGAATGTGGCTGAAAATCTCACAGCCCACACGACATCACACCTGCCACCGCCACTTTCACCTGGGAGAACGAATTTAGAAACTATGTTTTTCTAGCAAATAATTATTCTTCTGACTCATTATTTACTATAGGTCTCAGAAGTTATTTTTCAGACATACTTATCCTTAATTTTATTAGCAACGATCATTTATATAGTTCGCTGCCCAACAAAGAAGCCACAATTCTCTGCAAGAGTGCATCTAGCTTCACCGCAGATAGAAACCTCTCAGACTGCATAGGATATAACATTTGATAGGAATGGTTGGACTCGATGATCTGGTGGGTCTCTTCACACCTGGTTGTTCTGTGATTCTATGATTCCCTTTTGATAGTAACAGCTCACACCTCCAACGTTATCTACCAACTGAGAGGATGAAATTTTATCAATGTATTTCTAATTTTGCAGATCAAAACCATTTCTCCATCAGGCAATGTGGGCTTCCAGGCACAAAATGCAGGACTTTTGCGGGAGCAGTGACAATGAAGTGTTGGGACTGCATTCTGAAGCACTTGCTATTGTAAAATCTAAGTGTGTAAAAATGCCATCAGAGTACAGTTGCTGTTTATTGTACTTTCATTAACAGGCAACAGCATAAACATTTTAGACTAAAAAAAAGTCAGACACTTTAATGTAATCAGCTTTGCTCACATAGATTACAATAAAAATATATTCTAAGGATTTTAAAGAAAACACAGCTACTATTGTATTTAATTAAGTGATCATATATTTCTGCATATTATGGGATTAAAAGCATACCTTTGTATAAAATCAAATTAATTGTGTTACCTTTCAGCCAAGCTTTCTGAATGCTGCAGAAAAGAGAATCTTGTATTGGTAACTAATGATTTGAAACAGTATAGCTTGCATTTTTGGCATCTAGTTAGCACTTCATTAATTGCTAATGAGTTGGTACTAAGCAAAGTCCTTCTAGCATTGCCTGAATCCAGAAAGTTATTGTAATAAAAAAATTATTAGTTAAAATCACTTTGGTATGAGATGCCCCAACCGCATATCTGCCAAAGAATATAGTTCCCTAAGGGATGAAACTGTAGTAGAAAATATTTTATTTCTATTATTATCTGACTAAGTCATTCCGTAAGCCTTACAGTGCAAATTCACATGGTACATTAGGGCAAGAGAGGCTAAAGAAATGCAAAATATTGCTAAATTTACCTGTCAACATAATAAAATTGCCTATTTTTTCATTGAAACTCTATAATCACAACTCAAGACTGCATCACAGACTGAAACACAGTCTGCAGTACCCAACACCATGATTTTGTTATTACATGCTTTTGGGGTGCTTACCTACACAAGTCTGGCTTTATAAATGTAGTGCTTTAGACTGTGCAATTAATATCCAGGTTCCAGTAGTTTGTAACATTTATTGCTTAATATTACTGCTTTTTTGGTCTGTGATGCTCTGTGGTCTTCATGCCTTTGTTACAGAGATACAGAAATCAGAGCAGGATAAATGTAATATTGCTCTATCACCATCATCCTCTTCCCCGCTGGAGGATTTTTATTCTTAAAACTTGCTACATGCATGTCGTCTTCAGCACTTTAGTAAGGAGGACGAGCTTCCTCCTCCAATCGTAATAAAATCCAATTTTCAGTTGGTTCAGGTTTCTTAATATTTTTGAGATCACAACCCTTTAAGGAGTGTATTCAGGCAGCAGCTTCTGAATTCATCCAAACATCCATATAAATATGTATATATATAGATGTAAATAAAACACAAACACACACACGCTGTACGACAACTTCCTCTTTACATCCGCAAAGCGTTATTTTCCCAAGGTCGAGAAAGGCTCTCCCACACGTCTCAGCAGTGAGGAAGCTGCGCTCAGATAACATGTTATTTCCTCACTGTCTCTCGCACAACCTACGGATTTTTTCCACAGGAAGAGAACGCTCTTCTTTACCATGCTGCCTTCCTACGCTCCAGATGTATGGGAGGCAGAAACTCGCTTTATATTATTAGAGCCCTAAGAGGAGCCATTTGCGACAGGGGCCATGCTGATAATACCAGGGAGGGAGCGAAAGGCAAAGAACAGATTGGCAGCACGGAGGCTGAATACAGATGTCCTCTTTTCCCGGCTTTCCCAGTACCCCTCTCTGTCACAGGAGACAGTGCAGCATTAGAGACAGCCCTTGTAAGCTGCTGAATAAAAAGCAAACACCATTTTTTATTCTGTATAAATATCCATCTACACATTTTCCATAGGAATGGAGATGCTGGGGTGCTTACATGATTTATGCACAGTACAGAGGTAGCACAAACACGATGATTTACAACAGGTTTTAATGACTATCTGAAGGGAAAAGATCCCAAATATGGACAACAGCAACTGTTAATTGAAACTAGTAATATTTCATCTACATAAACAAAGTGCTCATCACGTCTACCACAAGACTTGAAGAGATTTATCTTCCAGGCGCCCTAATATGGTTACATCTGTCCTCTGCTTAAATCCTATGTTCTTGCCATCTGCTCCAACGTACATTTTTCAACCTCAAGCAGTGATTAAAGAGCTATTTGGAGAAGAGAAAAGAAGTATTTTTCAATTTTTGATCCAAATTATTAACAACTGGAAACAAATTAAAACCGCAGACCCACACCCCTCCTGGCTCTCCATGGTTTCTGTGACATGAAATGCTATTAGAGAGATGCACAACTTGTTTTTCCAGGATTCTTTGCATCTGACCATACAACAGGAAACTTTGCACCCACGGATTCAATATAGTTTAATTATAGAGTGTAATAAATTAGGAGGAGATTAAGATAATACCATTGAGTTAACTGGTCAAATTGTTGTTAAGAGTTAACCTCATAGAGGCAAATCGGGAAGCATTCTGCTTTAAAAAGAAGGAAACTTTCTAGAATTCTTCTGCTGTGCCGTGGGAAGCTTGGCCAGTTATGCTCCTTCGAGATGTGCTGTGTACTTACCCCTCCACGTGCAGCCATGGAAGAGGGGAAAGGACAGAGCCATAGTTCTCATTTGTATGAGGAGAACCAAAGAAGAGCTGTTCCGCAGACCCCGTGTGCCTGCCTTCGGGCAGACCTACACCTTCCTGGTCCTCACATGTGGGGCACATAAATTAGAGAAGCTCTTTACTCTGCATCTATCATCTGCTGTAGTCACAGAATGGTCAGCCACCATCCATCGCTTAGTGCTTATTAGGAGGAGCCTTGAAATCTCTGGAAAGGATTAGAGAAGTACTGAGCATTTTGTTGCTTGTTCTGGTAGAGGTACAATGTCATTCTAATACTGTCATAAACATACTAAACATCTACCTCATCCATCCTCCAGGAGGTCCTTCAAAATCTTTTTTGGTTGTTTCTTCCTCCTGTAGAGAAGAAATTACTAGGATTTCACCTCTCATTCTCCTGAGGTTCATAGGAGGTAATAGGGCTCAGTACCTGTGCTTTTTAGCCTATGCTGTTTTGTCTGGTCTGCTATGCTGCTGCTATCCCCTGCAATGACAACTGCTAATGCTTTGCAAAAGTGGGAAAATAGGTTTTTCTGCACTGTTTGTAAAACATCGCCAAGTATTTTCAGAAATAATGCAGAATGAAGCAAATATATGATGTCCTTTTTTAACCGCAGCTAATAAACCTCATCTGAAAATCAGAGTGTAATGTCTACTGGTGTAAATAGGTGCAGCTCCATTGAAAGTCCTGCTGTCTGTTACTGAAGAGCTTGGCTATGAAGGGTGTGGGTAGTCAGCCAGTTCACCTGTAGATTTCATCAATACCATTGTTTAAAGTACCTGAAAAGAGGTTATAGAGAGGAGGGTAATGGCCTTTTCTCCCAAGGGACAGGGAACAGGACAAGAGAAAATGGCCTCAAGCTCCACCAGGGGAGATTTAGGCTAGACATTAGGAAAAAAATTTTCCCAGAAAGGGTCATTAGGCATTGGAACAGGCTGCCCAGGGAGGTGGTTGATTCACCTTTCCTGGAGGTGTTTAAGGCACGGGTGGATGAGGTGCTGAGGGACGTGGGTTAGTGTTTGATAGGAATGGTTGGACTTGATGATCTGGTGGGTGTCTTCCAACCTGATTGTTCTATGGTTCTATGATTCTAAAACAGATAAAATAGATAGTTTTATAGCCACTATTTTCAGAATAATTTACATAAATATCTTGGAAATACTTCTGGGATAGGCAAAGCAGCAAGACATCATCTATTGAAGTCTATAAGTCTTACTCTCTAAGTCTTATCTGCTGGTCATCTCTTTGGCATCGCATTTCTGCATGTAAAGTGGCTTGTCAGGAGCTGGAGTCAGGTGGAATGAGCACTTCCTACCTGCCTAAATGAAAACTAGGAAGCCAAGCTATAATATAGTTTGAGTTACTTATTTTCAAGTGAACAAAAAGATGTAGAGATAATGTCTCGGGGACTCCATGTTTTCCAGCTACTGCTTTTTTTGCTATGTATCTCGAGCTTTATCCAGATGATTGAGTTCGGTTATGGAGATGGGACAGCTAGAAAATGCTGATTGTCAGGATGTAGCAAATACTATTCAAGAAAATTTACATTAAAGGACAAAACAAGATTTAGGAAGACATCTACATAAGGCTTCAATATTCTTAATTAGAACCAAGAAACTCATGAATGAAATCAATTTAGGTTTCTAGATACAAATTCTCTCTTAAGCTGTGGAACAGTTTTCATACCAATATAAACATTATGGGGAATGTAGAGACTTCTACAATTTTCATTTTAAGTAGAAAAGATGACATGACATTTTCACAGCCTTTTAATACCCATGCTGAAAACTCACTTTAGCTTTCATCAGAACAGCTTCTGGTTAAATGAAAAATAGGAAAAAAACCCAATAAATTTATTTTTAAAGTAAATAAGAAGTCAGTCTGTATGGAAGCAAGGGCAGTTTCTTGAGAAAAATCATCTGACATGGAGCACTCAGGCTGGAAGGTCTAGTATTTGTAACTGTGCCTCAGCTGGAGATGGCTGCAGGATTCTGAAATTTTGAAGACATTTTCCTGCATACTCAGGGAAGGGTTCAAAGCACAAATTCCAAAACCACAATGGACGTATTTTAGCCAGTGCTCACCTAAACTTTTATCGTAGTCTGATTCACTCTGTAGCCAAAACCGACTTCTATGAGCTAATTTTCATTTGCGTATCATCCCTTCCCACTGATACGCATGGGAAGTTGTCATTTAAAGATTGAAGCCCGAGTCTTACAAATCTAAACTAGTTACATGCCAAATATGGGAGAGGATGAAATTCCTATATAATTGCTTTTAATTTATCTTCCATTTTTCAAAAGATAATTATCATGAGGGCAAGAAACCCTGTCCATGATACTATTCTATAAGGAGAGCTTCCGAGTGCTAGTATTAAGTTTGTGGTTAATACTTCCTTTAAATATATAGCGGTAAATTCTAAAATGTAAAAACATCAGAAGTAAACACTCAACACTGCTAAAATCTAGAAGTTTCTTGCTTTAGAGCATCTTCTCCAGCTACTGCTTTGTGCCACTTACTACATGTAAAAACACCTACCTGAGACTCAGACGGGTGCTACACCTTGAAAAATGACGTACCCATTATAAATTACCCTACGAGAGTTGCATGAGTTAATACTTTGCCACTGATTATTCTAATGTGATATAGAATTGGAGTATTTTATTCTATACTGTATTTTATGACATTGCTTTTGCCAACACACTATCTGAATGCTTCCCGGAACATTACAAACACCAACTAAAATCGTACAGTTTATTGTCTTGTTCTCTCCTGGGGAAGTGTAAACAAGCTACATTGTTTTGCCACTCTCTGTTTTTTAGCTGTATCTGCAGGCGCTTTTTGTTTTCATTAGAGGAGATAAAATTAAAGAGGTACATACTGAACTTGAGTCAGAAATCAGAGAATTTCCCAATGGTCTTTCTTAGCAGGGATCCTTTCTAAGGTCTCGCCCTGGCCACTTCTGCCTCCTGCACAGAAGAAAGGTGACTGTACAGCAGAAAGCTGCTTTGTCTCCAACGACTGCAGTAGATCTTGCCTCCAGGACTGAGGTTCTTGTATAGAAACACTGAGCTTACATCACTGAGTAACCTCAGCAACGTGGTACACGACAACACAGAGGAGGGTTGATGTGCTCCTCATTGCTTATTTCACCCATGTCTCAGCTTTTAGATAACTGGCATTTAATAGCCACTGTTCAGACGATATTGCTTGTCATTAGGTAACAGTCCCCACTCTTTCAACCTGATAACTGACAAGATAAGGTTCAAATCTCCCTTTCAGGACACAGGCTGCCAGAAGTGAATGCTGAATACATGCTATACTTGGGATTCCCAGTTAATGGTAATTAGTGTACCCTGGAGAGCATTTGGATACCAATTGGTCAATGGGGCTAGAAGGCATGAGGTTTGAGGCCGTCTGTGCAGGCCAAGGCGTGATGCTGGAGGTACCAGACAGCAGCACAAGAGCCCACGCAAGGATGCTCTTCAGTGAGTGTGCTTGTATAATGATAGGGGAATAAAGAGGAAGGAATGGGAGATGCCTCCACCTTCGTGGACACTGCTGCAGTTACTCCTATCAAGTCAATCACGACTTCTACATACTATTCAAGCAGACTGAATTTGGAAACTCCTGTCTAAATCACCAGCAGCACGGGTGGGTTTTATGGAGGTGAGAGGAACATGATGAAATGTAGAATTAGAGGGGGGGAGGATATTTACACAAGGACTTATGAGGAACAGCTGAGAGAGCTGGGGTTGTTTAGCCTGGAGAAGAGGAGGCTGAGAGGAGACCTCATTGCTCTCTATAACTACCTGAGGGGAGGTTGTGGAGAGGAGGGAGCTGGGCTCTTCTCCCAAGGGACAGGGGACAGGACAAGAGGGAATGGCCTCAAGCTCTGCCAGGGGAGGTTCAGGCTAGACATTAGGAACAAAATTTTCACAGAAAGGGTCATTGGGCTCTGGAACAAGCTGCCCAGGGAGGTGGTTGATTCACCTTCCCTGGAGGTGTTTAAGGCACGGGTGGACGAGGTGCTGAGGGACATGGTTTAGTGTTTGATGCAAATGGTTGGACTGGTGATCTGGTGGTTCTCTTCCAACCTGGTTGTTCTATGATTCTATGACTCAAAACTAAGCACGTAGTGGACCTCAGTTATGGACATATTCCAGTAACACTGGAATAGAATACTAGCACTGCGTAACTAAACAATGCATATGGGAAACACAGAAAGATTAGTGTTATTTTCAGCAATAGAACCTGAACTTAAATACTAATTTGCATGTTGGCTTGCGGTTTAGAAAAACCCAAACAAGTACCTAAAGAGGGTTAGGAAGCAGAACCTAAAAGAACCACAAGACAAAACTATAAACCAAGAGAAACTAAAACTGGTGTGTTTAAGTGCTTTGATCTGCCGCAGAGGATTAGAGGCAGATCTCTCGTCTGCTGTTCTCCCATCTCCGGCTCCGCTCTCCACAGTTAAGCATGGGAGCACAGCTCCTGGCACCACCTCTGCTTCGGTAGCAGCTTCCCAGCTTGAGCAGCAGCTGGGTGAGTTCTTCTGTCCTACCTTTTGAGAAGACAGGAGGCGTCCTAAGGGAACGTCTCTGCAGCTTCCCACAGCAGGGAGGCTTAGCTGAAGCTGGGAAGCAAATGAAACACATCTCACACCCTGTCACACACTATGAGAAGGAGAAAATACCTTATCAAGGGAAGGCGTGATAGGAGTTTGCATTAACTCTCTTTAGAACTGCATTTGTGAAATGTGTTAGTTTGGCTCTAGAACTCTGTGCGAGAGAGTAATAATTTAGCAAATGAACCAAAAAGCTCAGAAGATATTTTAAGGATGAGACATGTACATGTAATAAGAATATGCTGACAGGGAGAAGAACTACAGGCATTAGTGTTGGTGATGCTGCTCAGCATAAACTGATCACTGACTAGAGAAATGTCTCTCCTTTATATAATTTGCATAAAGTTCAGGTACATTGTGCTTCCTGCTGTAGCATTTAATAGAGGCCACTGTTGGAGGTAGAGAAGATCCTCAAGGCTAACAGTCCTTGGTTTTATCTTTGGTTTCTTTTATTGTCAGCTATTTACATTATTAAGAAAACAGACTAGCAGTTCTGTTTGGAGGCAGAGGGAATAAGCACTTTCATATGTGAAATTTATGTTAGTGTATATTCAGAAAAAGAACACTGAGAAAGGATCTTAAGAAAAAGGTCTCTTGTTTCTCCCTTGTGTCCTCTAATCCCATTTGAGCTAAGTGCGTATGGTTTGGAGTCATACAGGTTGGAAAAATCTTCCAAGACTCTTCCATTTCAATTGAATCAATATTTGTTCTGCTGGTTTCTTTCTGAGAAACTGGAGACAGGTATTTAAACCACTTGCTGCACAACAGGCCCTGAGAAAAGGCAGCAGGTCGGATGGGTGCTTATAAGGCAGAAAGTTTGAAGCGTACTGACAAGATGCTGCTCAGTTTACAGCTCTTATCTGTTGAAAGCAGCAGAAAAGAATGAAAGCACTTAGACTTACTCACTGGTCTACTGGCCAGTATGAATAAAGGGAATAAAAATGCACATGTGAGATAAAGCAGGCAACACTTGCAAAACAATAACGAAGTATGCAAAATAGCTCAAGAAACTTAGAATCATAGAATCATAGTATCGCCAGGTTGGAAGAGACCCACCAGATCATTGAGTCCAACCATTCCTATCAAACACTAACCCATGTCCCTCAGCACCTCATCCACCCGTGCCTTAAACACCTCTAGGGAAGGTGACTCAACCACCTCCCTGGGCAGCCTCTGACAGTGCCTAATCACCATTTCTGTGAATTTTTTTTTCCTAATGNGCCATTGCTAAAACTTCCTTAGGGGGGGTTGGAAAAAAATCACTCTACGCTTCTGTTTTTACTAGGAAATATATAAAGGGAGAGAACCGCCAGCAGCTGTGTGTAACAGAGCTAGCTTTTCAGGAAAATTCACAAGGCCAGATCTTGCCTCCTACTTCTTCAAATGTTTTCTGCTCTTCAGAACCATGGAAATACGCCAGGAAAAATTAATTGGTGGAGGACTGCATTATCTCTTCTGCATAGTTCCCACGTAGTGTCTGAGTGAAAGCCCATGCAGCTAGGGAGCTGGCTGGAAAAGCTGCCTGCCTGGGGAAAACTTGTCCTTGACTCTCTCAGATCCCAGAGGATATGCCAGCTTTCAGTGGGACAGCTCTTTCTTGTTGATGTGAAGGATTCTGTTGCTGAGATGTCCTTCTACAGATGGAAAGCAGGGGCTGATTTGGGTGGCAGGGTTTTTATGTGCTGTAGAAGTTCTGGGCAGAAAGAGGAATGCTGACAGAACAATGAGTTTCTTAAACTGAGAAGTACTGATGGGTCACTGATCAAATGCCAGGTCTGCAGCTGCCTCAGAAATATTGTACAAGAGGATTTCATCTTGGAAGAAGAGAACAGGGGCAGTATAAACTGCTGACTTGCTCCCACACAGCCACCCCTTCCCCTACCTTCCATTTTAGGAGTTTCCAAGCATTTTGTACCCATGGAGGGGGAATAATGCCTTGAATAGTAGCCGTTCCCCACTTGAATATATTGTGAACATAAAACTATAATCCAGCCTGCTGATTTACAGAAGAAATAAGAAACAAATGACCCGCATTTCAGTTTCCCATTAAGTAAGGCACATCCATCTCCTCATCCAGTGGAAAATCCCAAGGAGGAGGAAAAACACATTTTGGAGTTTGCATTGATAGATTACTTAAAGCAGCTGTCCAGTCGGGGGCTGTGAGGCATGTGGGAGGGTCACAGCCTTTGTGTCCTCAGCCCCTGGCTCCCCAGGGGAATTCTGCATCCCTTCCATTAGCTGCCATTGGAGTCCTCTCCCCTCCTCCATCGTTCCCTGCTCCCTTCGCTGTCTCTACCACTCCCGCAGCCTTAGCTCCCTCCCAGATGGCCACGCACTAATCCCCCTCCCACGCGCAGCCATGCAAAGAGGGGAGAAAACTACAGAAGTGAAAGAAATGCTTCACTGAGCAGCCATGCCTGCTATCCCAGTTATGTCTGGCAGTTAAAAGGTGCAAAAGAATCGTGCTAAACAGCATCGCCGCTTCACTCCCCATTCCCTGCAACATCTGCAGAGCTCTCATGTACCCTCAGTTTGCAAAAAATGATATTTGAAGGGAGTCTTAGAACTGGGAGACAGCTTGCCATCACCTTTCCTCTCCACTTACTGTCTCTAAGGATTTTTAACAGGATTTTTTTGATTATTATTTCTACTCTCTTGTCTATTCTGTTTGTTTAAAAGAAGAATCAACCCTGGAATTTCCTGAAGAGCGAGGATGTTAGGAAAAAAAAATCACTGAAATCAAATCATAGAATCATAGAATAATCAGGTTGGAAGAGACCCACCAGATCATCGAGTCCAACCATTCCTATCAAACACTAAACCATGTCCCTCAGCACCTCATCCACCCATCACTTAAACCCCTCCAGGGAAGGTGAATCAACCACCTCCCTGGGCAGCCACTAGCACTGCCCAATGACCCTTTCTGTGAAGAAATTTTTTTTCCTAATGTCCAGCCTAAACCTCCCCTGGTGGAACTTGAGCCTAAAAAAACCGACATTGAGCTGCTGGGAGTGCTGCAGGACCAGACAAACTTCCCTGCATCCCTGGCACCCTCCTCAGGGTTTGGAGAGACTGGGAAAGACCTTAGAGAACATCCCACTCCAAAAATAAATCATAAAAATAAACAAATAGAATGAAAACGCCCCTCACAACCACGGGAGGAGGGCAGCACAACTTTACTTTTATCTTTATACTTTTATATTATTTAATAATTTTTATATTGTCTATACTTTAAATCACTTTTAGAGAAAGCTCTGCTCCTGTCTGTTTACAGTGAAGCTTTTTTTTTTTTTTTTTT
>WAAB01024659.1:0-12154 GCA_013389865.1 Piaya cayana
CCGGGCTACTCGGTACCCGGGGGGGAGCTCTCCGGTTGTTCAGTCTTTTGGGGAGCTCCAGGTATTCCCGGTGCCTGGGTAGGGGGGCGCTCCCGGTGTTCCCGGTGCCTGGAGAAGTTGGGGAGCTCCCGGTGTTCCTGGTGCCTGGAGAAGAGGGGGAGCTCCCGGTGTTCCTGGTATTCCCGGTGCCTTTGCGGGGGGGGGGGGTGTCTCCTGGACTTCCCGGTGCCTGGAGAAAGGGGGGGAGCTCCCGATATTCCCGGTGTCTGGAGAAGCCGGGCGAGCTCACGGTGTTCCTGGTGCCTGGAGAATGAGGGAAGCTCCTGATGCCTGGGTGAGGGGCGGTTCCTGGGCTTCCCGGTGCCTGGAGAAGTTGGGGAGCTCCCGGATTTCCCACAGTGCCCAGGGCAGGAGCTCCCAGGTCAGTTGGTAGCAGTTCCCGGGGAGCTCTGGGGTGCCCTGGTAGCTGCCCTCGTGCCCTCCCTGCGTGCCGGGGTCTGACCAGGGTCTCCCTTTCCCTCCCCTGCAGAGTCCGTGGCCGTGATGTCGGTGGACGTGGGCAGCGAGTCGATGAAGGTGGCCATCGTGAAGCCCGGCGTGCCCATGGAGATCGTCCTCAACAAGTGAGCGGCCAGGAGGGGGTAACGGGGCATTCGGGGTTCTGAAGGCTCCATCAATGCCACCGCCTTGTCCTGCCCCCATTCTCTGGTTGTGGGTGTTCTGGCCTGGTCCCTGCGGTGGGTGAGCAGTGCTGCTCAGGGCAGGTTGAAACCCACCACAGGTGACCTGTAAAGCAAAACATCGATAGCCTGCACGGGGCAGGTTGTGCTGTGGTTCCCTTGAGAAAGGAGATCATACTGTGCTCCAGTGAGAAAGCCCCATTCCCAGTTCTCTGGAGACCGGTGCCACTGGTCAGATTCCACACTCCTCTGTGAGCTCTACTTCAGTTCTGCTGCCCAGCCTCGAGACACAGAACGATCCTTGTTTTCTGTGAGTCGAGTGAGATTTAAATGGGGTTTTCACCCTAGAATCATAGAACAACCAGGTTGGAAGAGACCCACAGGATCATCGAGTCCAACCATTCCCATCAATCACTAACCCATGTCCCTCAGCACCAAGTCCACCCATGCCTTAAACCCCTCCGGGGAAGGTGAATCAACCCCCTCCCTGGGCAGCCTCTGCCACTGCCTAATCACCCTTTCTGTGAAAAATTTTTTCATAATGTCCAGCCTAAATCTCCCCTGGCGGAGCTTGAGGCCATGTTGAGGTTGAGGGAAGGGAAAATCGAGCTAGTCTTGCTGTAGTACGAAGCGGCGCATTCTAGAAAGTGACTCGTGAGCCTTGTCGCAGCGAGTCATTTGGTTGTAGCCTCACCTTAGGGAATTGATGGTGTGCGGTGAGGCGTTTGGAGGTGGGGAGCCTGCACTGAGCTCCTGGAACGACTCCAAGCCGTTTATAGTTGTTGTGACGAAATACTTAGCAGGGTGCGGTAACTCACAAACGGGAGCAGAAATGAGTCGCCCCTCATTAAATTCTCATGTGTTATGGAAGGAAAAAAAGCCTTCTCCCCGAGCTTCTTCTGTGACTGCGGGAGGTGTCTCTCCGTGCTTTCAGCATGGTGTTGGCCTGTGTCGTGAGGAACCCAAGAGGTACAAACGCTCTGGAGGGCAGTGGTGCTGCCGCAGCCCCTAAGTGAGCAGGGCCAGCCTTCCTCTCTGCAGGTGGCATCCACCTGCCTTTCGGAAAGGGAAAGAACACCCTTCCTCGCTGGTGACAGGTTTGACTGGTTCATTCCTCTCTTCCTACACAGAGAGTCACGAAGGAAAACGCCTGTGGCTGTTTCGTTGAAGGAGAACGAGCGTCTCTTTGGGGACAGCGCGCTAGGAATGGTAAGAGACCCTCTTACTTGTCAGTCCAACTGCAGTTCCTGTACGTGGGACGCACATTCCCACTGTCGGGTCCTTGGTGACCAGTGTCTGCACTAGGCAGCACTGTTTTTTGTCCTGAACTTCTCATCCCCTTGGGCTGTTCCTGGCTCTCCGTGTACCTGTCCTGTGCTCCAAACTCCTGCGACAAGAGCCGTTCTCTCTGTACCTTGAGAGAAGCTCGTTTGGCAGCAGCAAAGCTGAAAAAAATGCAGCAGGGTGGTGTGTGTTTTCTTCCTGCAGTCTATAAGGACCCCCAAGGTGGCCTTCAGGTACTTCCAGGATCTGCTGGGAAAACGCATCGACAATCCTCATGTGGTGCTGTACCAGTCCCGCTTCCCAGAGCACGAGCTGGTGAGGGATGAGAAGAGGCAGACTGTTATCTTCAAGCTCTCTGAGTAAGTGACTGCTGTTGGGCTCCCTGCAGGTGGGACTGGGGCTGCCAGGCTCCTCCTGCTGCTGCTGCGGCTCTAACTTTCTTTCCTGTCTGCTTCTTGTAGGACGACGCAGTATTCTCCAGAGGAGATGCTGGGGATGGTCCTCAACTATTCCCGTGGTCTGGCTGAGGAGTTTGCAGGTTGGAAGGATTTAGCTGTTTCTTACAGTACCTGTACGTGTGTGTGTTTTGAGGATCTGAGGGGAGACATTTGCCCTGTGAGTGAGTTTGCTGGAACCTAGGGCATCCCAACATCCTGATGTGTGGCAGAGGCCAGCAGATACCTGGCTTTGTGACAATCCGTAACACCCACTTGGTTTTACCGAGACAAAGAGAGATTCATCCCCGAGGATCCTGATGCTGCTGCTTCAGGATTGTGTTCTGTATATGAGTTTTTGCTTTGGATTCTCTGGCTTTGTTGCTATCACCTTGTATAATCATAGAACAACCAGGTTGGAAGAGACCCACCGGATCGAGTCCAACCATTCCCATCAATCACTAACCCATGTCCCTCAGCACCTCGTCCACCCGTCCCTTAAAATCCCTCCAGGGAAGGTGACTCAACTCCCTCCCTGGGTAGCCTCTGCCAGTGCACAGTGACCCTTTCTGTGAAAAATTATTCCTAATGTCCGGCCTGAACCTTCCCTGGAGGAGCTTGAGGCCATTCCCTCTCGTCCTGTCCCTTGGGAGAAGAGCCCAGCTCCCTCCTCTCCACAACCTCCTTTCAGGGAGTTGCAGAGAGCAATGAGGTCTCCCCTCAGCCTCCTCCAGGCTAAACACCCCCAGCTCTCTCAGCTGTTCCTCATAAATCCTGTTCTCCAGTATAACAAGTCTGCATGTGTCAAAATGTGTTCCCTGTGGCTCTTGCAGAACAGCCCATCAAGGACGCGGTGATCACGGTTCCCGCCTACTTCAACCAGGCGGAGAGGAGAGCGGTCCTACACGCCGCCCGCATGGCCGACCTGAAGGTGCTGCAGCTCATCAACGACAACACTGCCGTGGCGCTGAACTACGGGGTTTTTCGGAGGAAAGACATCAATGCCACCGCGCAGGTGGGTGCACCTGGGAGATGCAGGGTCCCTGCATGTGAGGGAGAAAGGGTCGCGGATAAATTTGCCTCTGGAGCGAGGAGGGCAGGTGGTAGGAGGTCCTGGTTTTAAATCCAGGGGGAATAACATGCACGGTTGTCTAAGGCATTGGAAGCCCGACTATGAAATACTATATTCTTTCCTTGTTCACGTGGGATATCCAGGTGTTTCTGCTTTACCATCCCAGCTTCTTTTTTTGCAGAATATCATGTTTTATGACATGGGAGCAGGCAGCACCGTTTGTACCATCGTCACCTATCAGACAGTGAAAACGAAGGACTCGGGAACCCAACCCCAGCTGCAGATCCAGGGCATGGGGTAAGACCTCAGCATGAGTTGCACAAAACCCTCCCTCCTATAATCTTATGAATTAGAGTGTCCGAGTTGGAAACAGCAGAATATCCATCTAGACAGGGATGAAAATGCAGTGTGCATGCCTGATAAGGGGGTGATGCTGTGAATCACCAACCCAGCAGCTTTAACTCCAGAACATTTATATTGCTGTCTCCAAGAAAACACCTGCAACCTGAGCTGGCTTCTCAGCTCTTTGATGTGCTCAGCAATGAGGCTTTTCCCATAAATTTAATGAAGTTTCCTGCTCGGAGGCTGTTGTGGTGAATCTTTTTGTTTGTTTGTTTCACTCTTTAGAAACCTTTGCTCTTTCATGGTCACCCACAGCCGATGATGCTGCAGCTACTTTTTTGACCGCTTGCTGCTCTGCACATGTATGAAATATGTGGAGGTTCATTGTACTTCAGCTTGGTTTGAGCCTTTACGTCTCCGTTCGTTGTTTTGCTCAGGTTTGACCGTACTCTTGGAGGTTTAGAGATGGAGTTTCGCCTCCGGGACTACTTGGCGAAGCTCTTTAACGAGCAGCACCCTTCAAAAGACGTCCGGAAGAATCCCCGGGCCATGGCCAAGCTTCTGAAGGAGGCCAACCGCCTCAAGACCGTCCTGAGCGCTAACGCTGACCACATGGCACAGGTCTGACCTTCTTGGTCCAGTGTTTCCAGCTTTCTGAGGGCTGTGGCGGGGTGGGTTAAGGCCAGGCCTGTAGGAACACTCTGTGGGTGTGTGGCAGGGATCGCTGCTGGTGTTCCTGGGGTGAAGGTGGTAACACTGGTGGTTCCTCTCAACTTGTGCCACTTAGCACCAGCGGTGAATGGGCTGGGTGAGACCGAGTTGAGTGAGGTTTGCTAATAATTAGTGGGTTAAGAAAGCTGGAACTCTGCACACAGGGCAAGTCGGGCAAAGGTTTTGCTTGGAGAATGCTCTGGGAATAACTTCATTCTGTTTTGGTTTTTTTTCTGGACAGATTGAGGGGCTGCTAGATGACATCGACTTCAAGGCCAAGGTGTCGAGGCAAGAATTTGAGGATTTGTGCTCCGACTTGTTCCAGCGAGTCCCGGGACCCGTGCAGCAGGCTCTGAGCAGCGCAGAGATGAGCCTGGTAGGTTAAGGAATGCATTAACAAGCCTGAAGTTCTTGTGCAGGGAGCTGCTGTCCTGTCACGATCAAAGCATCGGTGATGGCGTTATCAGCACTGCTGAGAGGCGCAGAGGCATGTGGAGTTGCTGCTGCAGGGAGGTTCCTTGCTGCGATGTTAGGTGCAATCATGGCTCCATCCAAGGGACTTGGAGGAGGTGTTTCTTGCTGTTAAAAAGCTTTACTCTTGGGCTGGAGGTTTGAAATGCTGATCTTTTTTTATCTCATATGCTGGTTCAGGTCTTCTGACGTTTTATTTCAGTGCCTGGAAGCAGCATCATTGCTGTTCAGGCTTTTCCCTTTAGAAGCCTTGTTGCGGTCTGCGCTGGGCTGAGCGTGCTGCAGTCCTTCGGAGAGACTTGCTGCTTTGTTAAAGGCTCCCTTTCCAGGGTGCTGGGGTGTTCTTGAGCATCTTTTTGCTTTGATACTCAATGCCAGGCCTTCTAGAGTCCAGGTTTCTGTCCATCCTACTCCAGCTTGCTGTCCGAGTCACAGGCTCCTGTGGTATTAAGTTACAACCTGTAATTCTGAGTCAAGTCCCACGTTTCAAGTGACTTGGTTGGACTCGATGATCCGATGGGTCTCTTCCAACCTGGTGATTCTATGATTCTATGACTTGTCCCTATTTGACAGACCTGATGCCAGGTTCCTCGTGCTGCCATGGTTTCCATCTGCCCCTCTGAGATCCAGTGTCATGGATCACTTGTCATGCCCTGGGGTGGCAGGTTGTAGCGTGGATATTGTTAGAGCACCGTGTCCGTCTGTGGTGACTGGGGGAAGGAGCATAAGGAAGCCCTGAGCTTAGCTTTCAAAAATTGCTTTCTCAAGACAAAGGTGCCTGTTTCCAATCCCTAGGATGGAATTGACCAGGTGATTCTAGTTGGCGGTGCCACACGGGTCCCCAAAGTGCAGGAGGTTTTGCTGAAAGCTGTGGGCAAGTGAGTATGTGAAGGTCCCCTTCTTGTCTGCCTGCTACTGACGAGCTTGTGGCAGCGGCTGCGGAGCTGACACCTCTTGCTTTTCACTTCTTAGAGAAGAGCTGGGCAAGAACATCAACGCCGACGAGGCTGCTGCGATGGGTGCGGTCTACCAGGCAGCCGCTCTCAGCAAAGCCTTTAAGGTGAAGCCTTTTGTTGTCCGGGACGCCGCTGTGTTTCCTATCCAGGTAATGTTTGGCTTGTTTTCTCCTCTGCAAGATGTGGGTAAACGGGGCTGTGCTGGGAGAAACGTTCTGGGTCACCTGTTGGATTCATGTCAGCAAGGATGTTATGGACATCTCTCTTTGTCTTACTGTATCCAAGGAGCCAGACACATTAGAAACATCTCTTAAGAAATACTTACCTGTCCCCCAGCTTTTGCATGAAATGGAGCAGCCAAACGCTGCAGACATCTGACCTAAGATGCCGTAGAGGAAATTTGGGCCTTCTGAGCTGCGTTTTCTCTTTGTGGCAGGTGGAGTTTACTCGTGAAGTGGAGGAGGACGATAAATCCAAGAGTTTAAAGCACAACAAGAGGATTTTGTTCCAGCGCATGGCACCCTACCCCCAGCGCAAAGTTATCACTTTCAACCGCTACACAGATGACTTTGAGTTCTATGTCAACTACGGAGACCTGTCTTTCCTGAACCAGGAGAACCTGCGGTGAGTTGAGGAAAGCATCCGAGCAGGCAGCTCCGGGGCAGTGCAGCGTGTGTGCTGGGAAATGTTACTGGCAGAAGTGTGATTTTCCTTGCTCCGTGCAGCTCTCCATCACTGCAGAAATGTCTGTGACACGAGATTAGGTCTTCTCCAACTCTGTTACCTTATGTTTTCTCTCTGCTTTTGTCTCTGTGTTGCCAGGGCTTTTGGTTCTCTCAATCTCACTACTGTGAGGCTAAAGGGAGTTGGAGAAGGTTTCAAGAAGCACTCGGACTATGAATCCAAAGGCATCAAAGCTCACTTCAACATGGATGAGAGCGGAGTGCTGAGTCTTGACCGGGTGAGCACCTCAGCTGTTGCCATGTTTGTCAGCCTGTGTGTTTCAGAGGAGGGAGCTGGGCTCTTCTCCCAAGTGACAGGGGACAGGACAAGAGGGAATGGCCTCAAGCTCTGCCAGGGGAGATTTAGGCTAGAGATTAGGAGGAAGTTTTTTACGGAAAGGGTCACTGGGCATTGGAACAGGCTGCCCAGGGAGGTGGTTGATTCACCTTCCCTGGAGGTGTTTAAAGCACGGGTGGATGAGGTGCTGAGGGACATGTTTTAGTGTTTGATAGGAACGGTTGGACTCGATGATCCGGTGGGTCTCTTCCAGCCTGGTGATTCTGTGCTTCTATGATTCCCAATCCTGTCCCTGCTCACAAATAATTCTGCGCTCCCCTCTCCAAGGTGGAATCTGTATTTGAGACCTTGGTAGAAGACAAGCTGGAGGAGGAGTCAACGCTGACGAGTAAGTGCTGCCCGTTAATATTTGCACGAGCTGAGGTGTTTCACCTCCAGTAGCTGAAACAGCTCAAGCATATCTCTGCTTTAAATAGTTAGCTGTGGTTTCTAACGGCATACATGGCTCAAAAATAACCTAAAACCCCTTTAAATGCTGTATGCTGCTAGGGTGGCTGTGGCACATACTGCAACTTGACAAATAGGAGTAGTTTCACCTTTCTTCAGTCACAGCTGCTAACGTCAGGTCTGTCCTGCAAGGAAACTTCACATCTGCATCCTCACTGCATCCTCCCTTGTTGTCTGGGTTGTGGTGCCCTTATCTGTGCTTTCATTACTTGGAGTTTAGGACACGCTTCCCTGTAGAGAGGAGTTGGAAAGCCGCGTGCTTAGAACGTGCTTAGAGGTGAAAGAGGGTGGCTGATGCAGGGTGAAGCCTGAAGCTTTTTAGTTGGAGTTAACAAATTTCAGGTCGTATTCCAGCAGAGGCAGAAGCTGCGCTTGTCTGTGCTGATGAAAACACACAGAGGTCAGGAAAGGATGAGTTTCTGTAGCTAAAGGAGCCCCTTGGTGGTTGTTGTGGTTGTAAGGGGAGGAGCTGAGCACTGAAGGTGACTTTCTTCCTCCTTTGGATAGAGATGGTATTTTGCTTGTTTTGTCTCCCCTCGGCAGAACTCGGAAACACCATCTCAAGCCTGTTTGGGGGGGGCAGCCCAACGCCGGAGGCTGGAGAGAACATGACAGACTCGGTTCAGGTGAGCCCCAGGGGGGGGGATCGCTGGCAGGATGGGAGCCCCTGGGCCCGGCTGTGACTGCTGAAGATGTTCATGTGAGCAGAACTAGAGGTGTTCGGCAGCAATTTAAGTCTTTCCAGGAAGAGCTGTATTCTTATTTTCACGTGACACGCACTTAAAGAAACTTGTGGTCTTTGCTGGCAAGTCCAGCAGTAGCAAACTAATGCTACGGGACTTGTTTCTGGCACAATCTTTTTTTTTAAATTGTCCTGGCTGTTTGAGGAACAGGCTTCTGTCTGTGGAGGTGCCTGGCAGGCTCCTTGCTTTCTCTTGGGCTGCAGAGGCTCAGCTGCCGTTGTGCTGGCAGCAGCGGTTACGTTTCCTGCTAGCGAGATGAAAGCTCTTTGTCGCAGAGTCGTGTCGTGCACTGAAGTGATTCTTCATTAATATTCCAGCTCAGCACAGTCCCTCACTAATGGCTGCTCTTGCTGCGAGTGCTGCTTTTCATTTTGCAGAGTTATCTGTTCTGTGAAACGTTTGCGTGGATCTTCTACGCTTAAAAACACTTTGGGTTTCCTCTTTGCTTGCCTGTGATGACCAGGAAGAAGAAGAAAGCCTCCCAGAAGCAGGTAAAGAAGAGCAGGGGGAGAAACAGGACCAGAAAAGCAGCGTGGAAGATGCTGGTGAGGAGCAGGGAGAAGAAAAGCAGGAGCCTCCAGATCAGGCAGAAACCGACCCTCCAAAATCAGAGTCACAGAAGAAGGAAGAAGGCGAGAAATTAGAGTCTCAGGTGAGCAGCAGGTCGAAGGAATGGGACTGTGATTTTGGTGTCTGAGAAGTGGGATTTCCTCAGGGGAATTATTCTTTCCCTGTTAGTGCCTTGCCTTGGAAAACTGAAAATCTGCCACTCTGTTCCTTTCCCTGAGAACGTTCTGAATCTGTTACAGGATCCCAAGGAAAACAAAGAAGCCGCAAAAGACGAAGAACCGTCTAAAAGTTCCGGTGACGGCACAGTTGGCAAAACAGAGGAAGAGAAGAAGATCAGAGCGCCCAAGAAGCAGAAGGTCGTCCATGAGATCACCATGGAAGTGGATGTAAACGATGTGCCTGACCTGCTGGAGGAGGAACTGAAGAGCTCGATGAAAAAGTAGGTTTTCAGTGGCTCTGCTGGGTTCGAGCTTTAGTTAAAGAAAGTTAATTGCTTTGGGTCGGTGATGGCTCGGGTAGCGCTCCTCTCAGAAGCCGATGTGTGTGATGTGATGCTCATCTAAAGGCACTCGCTACCTTTGATTTCTCTTTGTATGTTAGGCTCCAAGACCTGACAATCAGAGATCTAGAGAAACAGGAGAGAGAAAAATCAGCCAACAGCTTGGAGTCCTTCATCTTCGAGACCCAGGTAGGGGAGGGGTGTAGAGAAATGAGAATTCCCAGGGAATAGGCAGGATTGTCTGATGCAGCTTGGCAGATCTGAAAAGAGGGGAGGTGTTTGAACCAGGGAAGCTGATTTGAAGACCCCAATTATCATCTTTCTGTCACTTTTTTTTATTACTGCGACGCTTCCCGAGCCCATGTGGAGTTGGGTGGTTTCCTTTATACAAAACAAACAGTTCGGTGTGTCCAACGCATTAAGCTTTGGGTTTCCAGTATCCCAAACCAGAAACTACTTCATCTTCTCCAGAGCTCTTGTGCAGAAGAGGTTAAGTGTGTGTAACCACAGTCGTTTCAGCTTTAACATCACATACCTGGTGGGTGTGGGTGGGCGTCTCTGTACTTGCTGCATTATCATTGTGCTCCAGGGAGCACCAAGAGTGCCAGTTTATGCTTCCAGGCTCGGTGGCGTTGATGGAAACACTTGGCTTTGTTCTTTCAGGACAAGCTTTACCAAGAGGAATATCAGTTTGTCTCAACAGAGGAGCAGAGAGAAGAAATTTCCAGAAAGCTTAGTGAGGCTTCCACTTGGATGGAGGACGAGGGCTACGCGGCAGCGACGAAGGTACGACTGCACGTAGTCAGGATTCTGCTTTGTTGTTAACAACACAGAAATCACCATGTGGGCTGATAGAATTGATCATCTTGATCCTTTGTATAATAATCTGATTGAAAGTGTCTCGCTTGCTCAGTGCATTACGCACAGAACAAAGTATGAAGTTCTTCCAGCCATGGGTACATCTTCAACAACTTCAGCAGTAACTTGTTGGTTCCACATAAAGCTTGGTCCTATGGCTCTTTTTTTGTGTATCAAAGTAATTACTTGACAGAGAGAATGATAAAAACAGCAACTCTGATTTCTGAGGTTTCATGTTTTTTCAGCAGTGGGCAACCTGATGATCTCCTTTCCCCTCTCTCCTGTTTGCAGGAGCTGAAAGACAAGCTTTCAGAGCTGAAAAAGCTTTGCAGGAACCTCTTCTTCCGTGTCGAGGAAAGGAGAAAGTGGCCGGAACGTCTGGCTGCCCTGGAAAGCCTGCTCAACCACTCAACCATCTTTCTCAAGTAAGAACAAGGAGAGGCACGTGGCTGATAGCGTCAGAGATGCCAACATCATTTTCCTTCTTGGTTCTGTGGCCTCAGTTTTTAGTCTTCCCTGTTTTTCTGATCTTGTTTGCTGGCTCTGTTTTCCGTTCTTAGCATTGATTTAGGGCTGTTTCCTGCAGATGCAAAAAGACACAAATGTAAACTGCACTATTTGGTATGTGCTGGTGATTATGCTGATGACTGCAGCTGTAAACAGTCCCTTCAGTTTATCGGAAATAAACATTCTTCTCTCCAAGGGGGGCCCGAATGATTCCAGAATCTGACCAGATATTCACAGAAGTGGAGCTGAGCACGCTGGAAAAAGCCATCAATGAAACGACGGTAATAAAGTGGTGCTGAGGGAGGGTGGGGTGGTGGTTTGAGCTGTTTCCAAGCTACAGGACGTGGACTTTCCCGCAAGGTCATGGGACAGAGCGTGCTTGTCCTGTTCCTGTGCCGCCGGCAAAGCTCTTCAGTGTCTCAGTGTTTTCTAATGCTCAGTCTGACCCCCAGACCGCTCAGGGGGGTTAACGGGTCTTGTATTGCATGTGGGCACAACTGATGAGCTGGTAGAAGCGTTGTCCTGAGTAAGTTAGGAGGTCCAGGAGTTTGGCTTTGAGATACAGTGATGTACAGTGGTTACTGGAAACAAAAAGCATCCAAAAAGCACCTCTTCCCTCCCACAGACCTGGAAAAACGAGACCCTGGCTGAGCAGAACAAGCTCCCTCCTACTGAGAAACCCATCCTGCTGTCCAAAGATATAGAGCTCAAGATCGCAGCCCTGGACAGGGAGGTGCAGTATCTCCTCAATAAGGCCAAGTTTGCAAAGCCCAAGCCCAAAAAGGAGAAGAACACCACGAAAACAGATTCGGGCAAGAACGCTACAGCAGCCTCTGAGACTGAGGACACTATCCCTCCCACGGAGGGGAAACAAGAAGGTGAGGAGCAAGTGGGGAGCGTGCGTGTGAATCCCAGCATGTCATTGCCACGTGTAACACGCTCGTGTCTCTGCCTGGAATGAAAGGGAGCTAAATAAATGGGAAAAGTAGTTCACTGCAGGATCAAAGGATCCTCCTCCTCCTCCTTTGCAAGGAGAGTTGGGGCAGCACAGGTACTGCAGTGTCCTCCTCCCCCAGCATTTGTTAGTTTATTTCTGTGGAAGAATAGAAAATGTTTATAAACTTCCTAGGGCAGCAGGTCAGGATCTGTCAGGTTCCTGGCTGCCTTGTATGAAAGGTTCCCCCTTGGGTGTCTGCAGCGAGTATTTAATATCACATCCAATATCGAGGAACAGAAGGAGCTGTTGATGACAGAGTTTTGTGGCTTAGATGGGCCTAGGGAAAAAAAAATACCTTGGGACAGAGATTTGAAGTTTCCTGGACTTTTTTTAAGATCTTCAGGTCCCAAGTGCCCTGACCTGTTAGGTTGCTGTTCATCAGCAGGGTTCCCTGCCAGTTCCTCTGACCTGAGTAAGAGGTCCTGCTTGTAGTCACAGCTCCGGAGGTGACTTGCCTGTGCAGCCAGCGAATCTCCAGGGCTTTTTGGGCTGTAAAACCTGGC
>WAAB01024660.1:1226-14174 GCA_013389865.1 Piaya cayana
CTTGGGAGAAGAGCCCAGCTCCCTCCTCTCCACAACCTCCTCTCAGGTAGTTGCAGAGAGCAATGAGGTCTCCCCTCAGCCTCCTCTTCTCCAGGATAAACACCCCCAGCTCTCTCAGCCATTCCTCATAAGGCCTGTTCTCTGGCTCCTTCACCAGCTTCATTGCTCTTCTCTGGACTCGCTGCAGAGCCTCAACATCCTTCTTGTGCTGAGGGGCCCACAACTGCACACAGGATTTGAGGAGCGGTCTCACCAGTGCTGAGTACAGAGGGAGAAGAACCTCCCTGGACCTGCTGGTCACACCATTAACGGTTCGACGTGCAGGTTTTGAGAGTTTACTGCCTGTGCATCCTCTGGGGGGAAAGCATCCTCCTCCTCCAGCTCTACGGCACTGCGAGCATTTGAACAAACAGGCAATACAATATCTATTATTCAAAAACATTATGGATTCAAAAGTACCAGAATCCATTCCAAGCTCTCCCTTATTCCCACTTAGATGGCAATATCAACACCTACCCCGCCAGCTCCAAGGAGATGCCTCAGGATAACTGATGTTTCATGCCTGTGGGAAGCAGGGATCATTCCTGTCCCCGCTCCAATTCTTCCGCTGGCTCTTTTTCCTTCAGCAGCTGGGGTTCCTAATGAATGTGATATGTCAAAACGCTCTTTACCAACATAATAGGGGAATCTGTGTCAGTGCTTTCCTCTTCCACCTGGTGTGCGGTCCTGAATGCAGACAGCGATCACTGACTGTAACGAAGGTGGAGGAATGTCAGCTCATCAGAAGCGCCGTAAAATTGTAGGGTTCTTCAAATCAGCCACTTGAAATTACGGTCCAAGTTGAAATGCTTCACAATTACTGCTGGGACATGCTGGGACCTGACCAGCTTCAGCTTTAAGATGAGGAGCATCTGCAGGTAACTCAGAAGTGTGCAGCTGGAGATGGCGAGTCCTGGTGGGAAACACAAAGGAGAGAGATGCACATGGAGAAATGCTGATGGAGGAGTGAGGGCTGTTAACACACCAAAGGGAACAACCACAGAGCCCTCAGGAGAGGTTTCGAGCTGAAGGGAAATTTATTACAGAAGGGTAGAAACACACAAATGCCTCTTTAATGTCATCAGCGACGAAAAGGCTGTTGCTATTAGAAAGTGGAAGGGAAATAAATGTATTGGGAAGCAGAAACAAATATGTGAACAGCGTGTCCGTGCTGATAAATGAACAGGTATGTGGGGCACTGCACGCTCTGAAACGAGAAGATATTAAGATAGAATCTTTTCACTTCTGATCTTCATTTTCTCATTGATGGATTTGATTAAGATGAAGGGTATTCTAAAATGATGTTATTTCTAGGTTATTAATTTTATCCTTTCAGAGGATACAGGGAATATAAAAGAACACCCTTTGTGTTCTCCAAAGGAGGACTGACCTTATCACTGCCTGCAGCTCCCTGAAAGGAGGTTGTGGAGAAGAGGGAGTTGGGCTCTTCTCCCAAGTGACAGGCAATAGGATGGGAGGAAACGACCTCAAGTTGGGTCAAGGCAGGTTCAGATTAGGCAACAGGAAAAATTTCTGGACCAAAGAGGTTTTCAGACACTGGAACAGCTGCCCAAAGCAGTGGTGGAGTCCCCATCCCTGGAGGTGCTTAAAAGACGAGCAGATGAGGTGCTCAGGGATCTGGTTTAGTAGAGTTGGACTTGATGATACCCAGGGTCTTTTCCAACCAAGTGATTCTATGATTCTAAGATTAATATTAATTAATGGAAATGGCAGAACTTGATTGAAGCAAATTTCCAATTCTACAGGCTTTCAGAAATAACAACATATCACGGGTCTTCTTCTTGTTTACATGCACTCGGCAGGATCCCTCTTGCTGTGTGAAACAGAGGGAATCTCTTTTCCCTTTGCCACATCAAGTAGCATGAAGTGCCTTGTGGTGTTCAAGGAGAACAACACAGCAGGCCTTGCAGAAACCTTTTTGCATAAATTTACATATGAAACTCAAGATGACTGCGCTCCCTGCAGAGTTACTGCTAGCCACAGTTGACATTGCACTTGAAACGGCGCCGCAAAGAGAGAAACGTCTTTTTGCAGAGAGGTTTAAAATAATCAATTTTGGTTTTCCTTTCTACCCATCAGAGAAGTACCTGTGAATTGCAGGAGCTGTGCAGTGAGAGGAGGAGATGAATGGTAATTACCATTACTGGCTTTTCCGCATACTTGGAGTGATGCTACCACTTAAGTGAAGTTAGGGGCCATCATCACCTGATTAGACGCTCCAGAGAGCAGCAAGCATAAGAAAGTTCTGGAGTGTGACATGTTCTGGTAGAGGGATTTTATTGTCGTCCAGTTCCCTGAAGTCTAAATAATGACATTTTTGAAGACAGGGTAGTGTTTACTGCAGCAATGGTAAAATACAGATGTAATAGATAAAACCAGAGAATTGTTCTGGTTGGAAAAGACCTCTAAGACCATCCAGTCCAATGATAAGAGAAACACCACTGTAACAACTAAACCATGTCCTGAAGTGCCACATCTACGTGTTTTTTGAACACNTCCCTCACATGCCTTGTTCCCTTCTCTGGACAAGCACCTCAACGTCCTTCTTGTATTGCGGGGCCCGTTAGTGGCAACAGATCTATTGCTGAAATCTGAAGTTTTCCTTTTCAAAATACAGGACATATATGCAACTGTAAAAATAAAAAAGCAATAGTAAAGTACAGGTGCTTTTTTTTTAACAGAAACTTTAAAAGGAACATGTAAAATGAAAAAATTCAACTTAATATTTGGCTCTTAATCTTGTCTTTGGGCATTTTTTTAAGGGAAACTAAATGCTTAAAGAAGAAAAATCAACAATATAGAAAAAGTATTCACAGAAGCTTGCCTAGTTCTCTCCTCTGGCAAGGGTATCACAGAATCCCCTTGTGTTGGAAGGGACCCACAAGGATCATTGAGTCCAGCTCCTGTCCCTGCACAGGACACCCTAACATTCACATTGTGGGGCTGAGGGCATTGGCCAAACCCTTCTGGAATATTGTCAGGCTGTGCCTGCTAACATGGGAGCCCTTCGAGTGCTCTATCACCCTCTGGGGGAAGGACCTTCACCTCATGTCCAACCTAACTCTCCCCTGGCATCTTCCTGCTGTTCCCTTGGTTCCTGTCCTTGGTGATAAGAAAGAGGAGCTCAGCACCTGCTCCTCCTCCTCCTCCCCTTGTGAGGAAGCTGTAAACTGCGATAAGTTCTCACCTTGTCTCCTCTTCTCCAGGTTGAAGAGACCAAGTGTCTTCAGCCGCTCCCCACACAGCTCCCCCTCTAAACCCTTCACCAACTTTGTGGCCTCCCCTAGACACTCTCCAGCAGCTTGAGATCCTTTTTATCCAAACCTGCACCCAGTACTCACGGTGGAGCCGCACCAGCGTGTAGCAGAGTGGGGACAATCCTGTTTCAAAGTATTTAAGATGAAAGAATCATAGAACAACCAGGTTGGAAGAGACCCACTGGATCGAGTCCAACCATTCCTATCAAACACTAAACCATGTCCCTCAGCACTTCATCCACCCATTCCTTAAACCCCTCCAGGGAAAGTGACTCAACCCCCTCCCTGGGCAGCCTCTGCCAGTGCCCAACGACCTTTTCTGGGAAAAATTTTTTCCTAATGATCCATTCCACAAGTTGAATCCTATTATTTTGAGAACAACCTCACAATAAAAAAGACCTAAATATCAAACCAGAATAATCTCCATTCCTGCCCGTGATGGACTTCAGCTGTGCATTCTCAATTATTTTTAGATTAAATCGACCTGATATTCAAGTACCTTCTAGGAGTGATATTTGTTCAGCTATGGATTAAGGGCATTTTCATAACAGAGAGACCTTTCCAAATTTGGCCCAACTTTTACTCTTGCATGAATTAACTTTAAATCCAACTTTGTATTGTATAAAGTCACATACAAGTCTTACGAGGAGCGACTGAGAGAGCTGGAGGTGTGAGCCTGGAGAAGAGGAGGCTGAGGGGAGACCTCATTGCTCTNCTGGAATATTTTTGGAGGTAATTGTCTAAATTTTAGGGTCTCTGTACAAAATTTCTGGAGTTTGTCCCTATTTTGGGGACAAACAAAGAATTTCACTATTATCAGAAAGAACTTTTTGCCAACAAATGTAACGAGGTTATTTTGATGCAGATTTTGTTCTTCACCGTGCCACAGAGACAGAACAGATTCATTTTTTAGCTTCTAGCAGCATTCAGTGGCCTGAAAACGGTTAACGAACGATACTAAAAATCTGTATTTAAAAAGTAATTCCGTTCTGTAATTATATTTTGTACGCACGGAGACAGAAATAAACCAGAGGAAGAACCCATTAGCCCCTTTGCATGTATAATTGAACACGCTTGGTATTACCAGGTAACCTTTGTAAGCAACCGGCTTTGAGTTTATGCAAAGAGTCGAACACTTTGAATACATAAATAACAATAAGAGTGGATGGGCTTTTGATTTTGTATTCTGTTCTCTTCTTGTTTATGTCTCTTAGATGCAGTCAGACATCCCTGGCTTTACTTGGCCAGAAACATCTGAAAGATCTGACTTTTGCATCATTTGGGTGCGGTAATGAATAAGAACTGACACCAAATATCAATATTATTGGCCCAGCTAAATGGTAGCTGACGTCCGACCGGACTGCTGAGGAGGTAAACAAAATTGAAGTTTGTTTTTTTTGTTTAAAAACTGTCTGACATTATTTGTCCTTCGCTAAATCAATGGAAGAGTGACTGAAATGCTGTTTGTGTTTTGGCTTGGGGAGGGGGAAATTGAGCACTTGCTATCAAGCATATTTTGAATAGTCTTTTTGGTTTTCGTAATGAAACCCATAGAGCAAAAACAACAAAAAAATTGTGTTAAGGAATCATAGAATTGTTTGGGTTGAAAGAAACCTTAAAGCTCATCCAGTTCCAACCCTCTGTCATGGGCAGGGACACCTCTCACTGGTCAGGTTGCTCTGAGCCCCGTCCAACTTGGCCTTGAACCCCTCCAGGGATGCGGCAGCCACAGCTTCTCTGGGCAATCTGGGCCAGGGCTTCACCACCCTCACAGGAAAACTTTTCTTCCTAAGATCTCAACTCAACCTCCCCTCTTTCAGCTTCAAAGCATTCCCCCTCATCCTGTCCCTGCCCTCCCTGATCCAGAGCCCCTTCCCAGCTTTACTGGAGTCCGTTTCAGTGCTGGAAGCTGCTCTAAGGTCTCCCTGCAGCCTTCTCTTCTCCAGACTGAACAACCCCAACTCTCTCAGCCTGTCATTACATTCCCATGTTCAACAGATCTCCAGTGCTTGTATGAATTCTACTGCATGAGACAGCATTGTTTTCCCCTAGCTGTTGATCAAAGCATGGACTAACGTAAAGATCTCAGTTCTGTGATTTCTCATCTTTGCTGGCATCGACACCCCTGCCTTGACATCCACATGTAGGCACTTAGGTAGCAACAGGGCTCCCTTCACTGCCTTTTTCCCACCGTGAGCCTACATTTGTGCAGTCAAATGGAATCCAACAATTAAATGGGGTCACCTGAAATCCTGGTAACATTAAAAAATGGGGAAATGAAGGGGCTGGAGAACAGGCATTATGAGGAACGGCTGAGAGAGCTGGGGGTGTTTAGCCTGGAGAAGAGGAGGCTGAGGGGAGACCTCATTGCTCTCTACAACTACCTGAGGGGAGGTTGTGGGGAGGAGGGAGTTGGTTTCTTCTCCCAAGTGACAGGGGACAGGACGAGAGGGAATGGCCTCAAGCTCCACCAGAGAGAGTGGTGGAGATTTAGGCTGGACATTAGGAAAAAAATGTTCACAGAAACGGTCATTGGGCACTGGCAGAGGCTGCCCAGGGAGGGGGGGTTGATTCACCTTACCTGGAGGTGTTTAAGGTGCAGGTAGACAATGTGCTGAGGGACATGGATTAGTGTTTGATGGGAGTGGTTGGACTCAATAATCCGATGGGTCTTTTCCAACCTGGTGATTCTGTGATTCTATGAAATTGCTTTTCCTCTTCTGCGCAGACTCACCTGGGTTTCCCTTGAGTGGGTATCTTTGTTTTCCCAGGTAAGATACGCTCACATGTATCTTTTACTGCACTTCGAAGAGAATCAGAGCACACATGGAGCCTCTAAAACCCATCCTTACAAGCACACACACATGTTTCCACTCAAAGACTTATCCCTCAGTGGAAAAAAAAACATCTGAAACATTTTTCTCTACAAAGGGAGTTGTGCTGTGGGGGCAAGGGAGTAAAAGGGACGGTAACGTTAGCTTCTAGGAGGAAAGATAATGCTTTTCTACCACTTCAATTCAAAAGCAGCGATACGGATTTAGCTCAAATTTGCTCAAATTTTCCACAGGCAGAGAACCAACTTGGATAAGGGCAGAAGTCACCCACTGCTGAAAATGTTATCTGCTAAGCCCTGTCATAACCACAACGATAGAAGTTTCCATCAGGGAGATGTGACTATCCGCATTTCAGGTGCCAAACCCGCAGTTTTGTCCCTTAGAGGAATGGCTAATTATGGGATATGAGCGTTATGCAGAGTTCTGGCTGCTTCACAAAAAAAATCAACTACAGTTCCAGAAGTACGGTGTAGTAAATAACTCAGATTTAATGAATTCTACAGAGTTTAATGAGGATTTATTCCATTTGTATAAATGTATTATACTACTTTTCCTTCTTCCTCACACCCTTTCCATTAATTTCCCTTAGTTTTTTGGACAAGCCCCATGGATGACGTTCTGCTTTAAATGGAAAATTTGGGTTTTGTTCCTGTGTTTTCTGTGCAGGACAGTGTGTAGTGAGAAATCCATGTTCTTTTAAAACCCCTTTGGGCACCAAGCAGCCTGACACACGATGATCACAAGTCCTCTGAAGTGGCTTAGGAGCCTATATAAACCAATCTGGATCCTAGCAGAGGAAAGAATTAGTCTCTTGGGATCTTTCATCACTACAGCACAGGGTCTTACCCTGTAGACAAGACTTCTGACAAAGTCCTGTGTTTCTATAAAAAACCTTCTTTCCTCATAAAACACGCCTCTTTTAACAAAAAATTTGTCACTCTGAACACCTTAACCAGCTTGCTTAGGGTGGAATATTTTAATTTCTTAGTGGGCGAGTACTAAAGGGTAAGAAAGAGTTCTTTAGAGCTTTGCTAGCCAGCCCATGTGACAACTGTAACTTGTACAGCTCAAAACCAACTACTCAGTCTTTTCAGGAGCTTCCCAGTACATACAGAGTTAATTTATGTAACTGCAATTATATTCCTCACTCACTTTAATCAACGCTGCACTAGATGTTTCCATTTTTACTCGTTCAAACACTGTGAATGTCAACCAATGATTTTCATCTAGAGTTTAGTGCCAGATATTATATTCTTTATCAAAATAACATGCTTATCTGGAAGATTATCAGCGCGGTCTTCCAGCTTCCAGTTAATCACTACAGGTCAGAGCAGAGCACGAGGCTCTTTGCAAGCACTCACGTTACAGACAGAGCTGTAGCGTTGCTATCGTATTCCCCTCACAATCCTCGCTGCTGTTAAATAGTCTTTCCTCTATACCACGGTGCTTCAAAATAGCCAGAGATAGGTTGTGTCCATCAAACCTAGAGGTACAAGAAGGAATTAAGATGCCTTGGGAATTTCTGTGCTCTGCTTAGCCATAAGTTTCTCCCATACCTTCTGCTATGCCAGCCCTCGGGGTTTGTTCTATAAACACACAGGGTCGTCGTCAGCAGATGGTAAAACAGTAGCTGATGCTGAGCAAGAGGAGAATATTCAACATTTCTAGCAGTATAAAAGGGGTACCTTGCACTGCGTGTAATAGAAGTGGTTGGGAAAGCACAGGGAGCACCAACAGCATCGAGATATTTTACAGGTAAACTGGCTCCAAAGAGAAAAGAGCACAGGTGGGAGCAGCGAGCAGCACATGCCTCACCACGTCCACATCAGTTTTAAAGATCAGTGTGGCCAGGAGAGCTCCAGGAACTGTGCATCATAAATATCTTGATAATTTCAGAATATTTCATATCTACCCAAAGAAGGAAAAAAATAAACAGGCACTTGCGTCGCAGTCTGTCACCAGTGCCAACCAAAATCATAGAATCATAGAATCACCAGGTTGGAAGAGACCCACTGGATCATCGAGTCGAACTGTTCCTATCAAACACTAATCCATGTCCCTCAGCATCTCGTCCACCTGTGCCTTAAACACCTCCAGGGAAGGTGAATCAACTCCCTCCCTGGGCAGCCTCTGCCAGTGCCCAATGACCCTTTCTGTGAAATATTTTTCCCTAATGTCCAGCCTGACCCTCCCCTGGTGGAGCTTGAGGCCATTCCCTCTCATCCTGTCTCCTGTCACTTGGGAGAAGAGGCCAGCACCCTCCTCTCTACAACCTCCTTTCAGGTAGTTGTATTGATCAGAGAAAGGAATGTGATGATTAAAAAAGAAAATTCATACACAGAACTTACCTTCATGTTGAATGTAGCATCATTACAGGGATGCAGGTGACCACAGAACATGCAAACACGGAGACCCTAGGAATTAAACATAAAGAGAAAACCATTAAGTAAGTTATAGTGATATAAATTATTCTATATCCTTGTAAATAGAAAGACATTAATTTTATGGCTGTGTGCAAACCAAGGAACCTGCGTGTGCCAAAAAACCATCTTCTGGTTGCTAGATGAGGAACGTATTCTTTACAGTGACTGAGGATATCACAGAATCATAGACTGGGTTGGGTTGGAAGGGACCTTAAAGCCCATCCAGCCCCACCCCTGCCATGGGCAGGGACACCTCCCACTGGATCAGGGGCTCCAAGCCCCATCCAACCTGGCCTGGAACCCCTCCAGGGATGGGGCAGCCACCCCTGCTCTGGGCAACCTGGGCCAGGGCCTCCCCACCCTCATAGGAANAAGCCCCTCAACCTGTCCTCATACGGGAGGTGCACCAGCCCCCCCTGCCAATCATCTCAGTGGCCCAGCTAGCAGAGACAAAGCATTCAAATATGATGAGAAAAAAAAAAAGCCATTTCCCTCACTGGAGGGTTTGAATCAGAAGGTGGAGTCGCTGCTTCCCAAAGACTGAGCTCTTGCTCTGAGGCACTGATTCAGCACATGTCTCTGGATATTCCGTGCACACCGCTGAAGTCTTCCTTAAGGAATCACAAGCATGAAATCAAAATTAATTATCTTTTGTCATCTTGCACATTAGGCCATAAGTGACCTACATAGTGCAGTAACATATGTCAGATGTCATCACTGATATCTGACTTCTCCCATCGCGGGAGGCATCCAACTATACTATCTTCCACTAAAAAAAACCCACCAAAGTCTTCAAGACATGAAAACAGAGGTTTTAAAAATAGATGTGCTTCTCTGGTTTCATAAAAATCACTGTTTTCAGGAGGAGTAGTAACAACAGTACTTTCTATTAAAAGTGATATCCCGCTTTGAACAGTGGAATCATATCCTGAAGAACATGTTTTCACGCTAAGAGAACATTTTATTGACACTGGAATCAAAAGACAATTTGTTGCATTTTACTGGAGAGAAGAAAGAAACCCAAACCAAGATCTGAAATCCTTCTAGGCATCCAGTGGGTCTCTTCCAGCCTGGTGATTCTATGATTCTATCCTACAAGTCTTTCTTGGTACTTATTCCAGGTTGAAGGAAGAGTTAACACAGGTTATTCCTACCTCTGTCGTGCTTTTAAAGTTTATACCATCAGCTTGATTTCATTTTATTTTCCCACTCTGCAAAAAAATCCCCAAATCCCAAACCAAATCCTCCCACCACTCCTGCTCTGATGCAAGATAGTTGAATTCTCTGTGTTGCTGACAAACCCTCCTACGTTTTATAATCAGCATGGTCTGTGTCCTGTGTCCAGCTCTGGAATCCTCAACTGTTGGAATGGGTCCAGAGGAGGCCACAGAGATCATCTGAGGTCTGGACCACCTGTCGTATGAAGACAGGCTGAGAGAGTTGCGGTTGTTCAGCCTGGAGAAGTCTCTAGGAAGACCTTAGAGCAGCTTCCAATGCTGAAAGGGGCTCCAGGAAAGCTGGGGAGGGGCTCTGGATCAGGGAGTGCAGGGATAGCATGAGGGGGAATGGGTTTTAGCTGAAAGATTGAGGTAAGATTTTAGGAAGAAATATTTTTTTCTGAGGATGGTGAAGCCCTGGAGCAAATTGCCCAGGGAAGTCGTAGCTTCCCCATCCCTGGAGAGGTTCAAGATCAAGGATGGGGCTTGGAGCCCCTGATCCAGTGGGAGGTGTCCCTGTCCATGGCAGGTGGCTTGGAACTGGATGATCTTTAAGGTCCCTTCCAGCCCAAACCATGTTATGATTCTATGAAACACTGCTCTGTATTTCATGTTACATCTCTGAAGCATCGAGAAGAACTCAGTCCAACAGAACAGCAGTTAGAGGGGATTAGAGTGCTGGTGTAAATATCTTGAGGGTTAAGGGCAAAGAGGGAAAGGATCCATCGAAGCTGGAGAGCAGCATTGATGCAGGAACATATGGGTATTCACTATCTGCAGATAAATTTCAGCTGGAAATTAGAAGACAGTTGTCAAACAGTGTGATATGAAAGCTCCCCTCCACTCCAAGTAGTAAGGATTAAAAAAAAAAAATCTCATTAATTATAAGAAGCTGCTTGAAAAGTCTGGAAATAAATGACCTTTTCCTGCATGTGAACTTTTCCCTGAACTTGGAGACCAAGGAGACTCTTTCCAGTCTCATTCACATGACATTAGAATACACATTTCTGACAAAGCCCTGCATTTACTGCTTCACAGAATTCCTTTTGCTTAAAAAACTGCAACCCAGAAAAGGCAGCAGGATACTTCAGCAAGTGTCATTTTGTACCTTATCGTATTTTTCATTTACTTTCCTGTCTTTAAGCAGTCTCTGCTTCAAGGCCACATATACTACTGAGATCAAGCTAGGAAATTAGTGCTATTCCCATGAAAGGCAAACATAGCAGGACAAAAAGGGCTCTGGACTCTTTAAAGCAATCCACTACCTTTAATGAGCAGGAACATCGTCGACTTTGAGTATAAAAACAATGCCAGAGCACAGTTCTTGAGTTTTCCACCGTTTTGAGTAGAGCTAAAGGGGGGGGGGGGGAGTGCTAGAATAACTCCACTCAAAAAAAACTTGTGTATCTACATGATTTCTAAATGATAAACTATAGAATCATAAAATACTTGGGGTTAGGAGGGACTTTAAAGATCATCCAGTTCCAACCCTCCTTCCATGGGCAGGGACACCTCCCACCGGACCAGGGGCTCCAAGCCCCATCCAACCTGGCCTTGAACCCCTCCAGGGATGGGGCAGCCACCACTGCTCTGGGCAGCCTGGGCCAGGGCCTCATCACTCTCATCATGAAGGATTTCTTCCTTCTGTCCAGTCTAAACCTGCCTCTCTCCAGTTTATCCCCATTGCCCCTCGCCCCATCACTACAAGCCTTTATGAACAGTCCCTCCCCAGCTTTCTTGTACTGGAAGGTCACCATAAGGTCTCCTTGGAACTTTCTCTTCTCCAGGCTGAACAATCCCAACCCTCTCAGCCTGTCCTCGCATGGAAGGTGCTCCAGCCCTCTGATCACCTTTGTAGCCTCCTCTGGATCCATCCCAACAGCTGTACCCGTCCACTACTGAACAATATCCCCGAGCACCTCATCGATCCATTTTTCAAATACCTCCAGAGGGAGGTATTAATGTTATATTAATGTTATATTAATGTTACATTAATGTTAGGGGAGTTGTCAGTAGGGAAAATTAGGCTCCTTTGCTGCTACCTTCAAGTTCTCAGTGATCACCACCCCATTGACAGAGATAACATCGCAAACCAAGAGGAGGAGAGACAAAAAAACATCGGAGGAGAACTCCACAGTGGTAGAAGGGCCTATTTTTAACATATCTAACCCCCAGGGTCTACCCATTCTCCTTGTGTGTGACACCAGAGTAGAATAAAGGGCAGTGAATTATGGAGAATACATCATTATTGTTAACTGAGGCATCAGCTCTGGATCGAAACGTTAGTTGAGGAAATCTCAGTTTTATTCTCTCCTTGAGCTCCTGCCCAATTACACGAACAACCACACATTCCTCCTCCGCAGAAAACACACAGACAATAGCAACGTTCGAAGAAAACAAAATATGAAACGTTCTGCATTGGTTTTTTGTTAAAATATTATTAACCCATGCCCACATACATATGGTTTTCCATTTTGAAACTCAGACATTACCATTAGAATCAGCGGTTAGAAACACCATGGCATTATGTTACGGAGCCTATCAACCTCTCTTCCACCGAGCACAGACATTAATTGCCTGCCTCAGACTGGAGCTATGTGGAAGGCTTCAGCCGGAGAAAACATTTCTGTTTTTAAAAATGCAATCCAGTGCTGTCAAAAAGCAGCCTGACCTTTGGAACTCCGCATCCGTGAACAGTAATCCTGCGGCAGAAGTAGTTAAAGACGGAAAGTAAATTCAAATGATATTTTTGTTCTTACTTTGGAAGGATAAAAGCCTGAGATTTGGGGATCAATAGCGAAATTCTGCTGAAAATCCTCCCTGTTGTGTCCGTATAGACACACAAAAACACCAGGGCAAAATAAAACATAGAATCACAGAATCATAGAACAACCAGGTTGGAAGAGACCCACCGGATCATCGAGTTCAACCATTCCTATCAAACACTAAACCATGTCCCTCAGCACCTCGTCCAACCATTGCTTAAACCCCTCCAGGGAAGGTGAATCAACCACCTCCCTGGGCAGCCTCTAACAGTGCCCAATGACCCTTTCTGTGAAAAATATTTTCCTTATGTCAAGCCTAAACCTCCCCTGGTGGAGCTTGAGGCCATTCCCTCTCATCCTGTCCCCTGTCACTTGGGAGAAGAGCCCAGCTC